>JAQZBX010098840.1:0-11534 GCA_029593785.1 Cabassous unicinctus
AAAAAAAAAAAAAAAAAAAAAAAGATTTGAGGCTTTCCAGCTCTTTCTGCAGTCTGAAATTTAAGTATATCTGTTATTTAAGGTGTACTGAACTTATTATATCTATAAAACCAAGTACTTCTGGGGCCCCGTAAGTATCTTTCACCCCTCTTCCAAACCACTTTAGACTCTCTGGCTGCTACGGCTGTTTTTCCTTTCTCTGCTTCTTTGAAAACCACCCGTCCTCCTAGATTTTCCCAAAGCCTCAATGCCGTTCTCGCTTCATCCTTCAGCCACCTGCTCTCTTCTTCCTGCCTACCTCATCCAGCTCCAACCCAACAATCTACCTCTGCATGCTTAAATCTTTTAGGCTTTCCTTAGTTTAGAATCTTTCTAATTTGACTCTTCTCAGGTTTCCAAAATGAATAAAGCAAATAAATTTTAAAAAAGAATCTGCTCCTGGCAAGGTCCCGACCTGCAGAGCTTCCCCATGGCCTATGCCAGCCAGCGCTTTCCTTGTCTCCCTGAGCTGTCTTCGACCATTCCCAGCCCTGCCCCTGCTGAGGAGCACTGCCCTGAGGAAGAAGAGGGGAAACGTGGAGGCTGGACACAGGGCGGCCACTGCTCTCCACAGCCCAGGCGTGGTCCTGGGCTCCTCGGCTCTCCACCCGCTGGATGAGAGGCTTAACGGCCACCTGCAACCCAGCATTCCTCGAGTCACCCCAAAACACCTCCTCGGCAATGTCTGGACACGGGGACAGGCTGGAGATCCAGATGGAATTTGCCCATGCTCTCGCCAAGCCTGTTCCCGTCCCCACACCCACACCCCGACCTTGGTCAGCAGCACCAATGCCCAGCCAGGGGCCCAAGCCAGGAAGCTGAGGGCATCCAGACTCCTGACCATAAGAGAGATCGCTTCCTCCAGCAGCCCCCTTGGCCAGGGGGCAGCAAACCTCTCCCCAGAATCACTGCAACTGCCTCCTGTGGGATCCGCCCACCTCCCCACCGGGCCTGAAGTCTCTGGCTCAGCACACACTTCCAGCCCATGGGAGCCCCCACAGTCCAAGGCCTCCCCACCCACACCTGCAGTCTATGCTTCTCCCCGCCTGGTTCTGAACCTCAAGGCCCTGGACCCTCTACGGATACGGAGGTCCTCAAAGCCAAGCAGGCCCAGCTCTGGGCCATCTTCCCCGAGGCCAAGCCCCCGTTTCCTACAGCCCTTCTGCATGGTTGTGCCTCTGGCTCCCGCCTCCCACTGCAGTTCCTCAGGGCTCCCCCCCGCCACTCACCCTGCGGTTGCGGTTGTGGTCCACGGTCTTGAGGTGCTTCTGGATAATCCCAAACTGCATGGGGATGAAGAGGTCACAGGCTGCACAGTGAGCCGCCTCCACCTTCTTCACAAAATGCTCCATGGCGATTTCTGTGGGGAGGGAGGGGTCACCGCTGGTCCCAGGTGCCAAAGCCACCCAAGAGCCACGCAAGTCTTGGGAACACTCCAGACTGGCGGCTCTCCACTGCTGCCAGCCGGGAGGGGTGGGGCCGCGCACCTTGGGTCAGGTCCTGGTCCCGGTAGATCTGCTGGATCAGGCCATCGAGGTCCTCCACGGTCTTCCGGAGCTCCTCTGTCTTCTTGGTCTTGTTGGTGACATACTCCTGCCGGGGACACCGAGGTTCATGTGGGCCGCTCTGTGCGCCAAGGAGCGCAAAGAGCAGCAGCGGCCGGGGCTCACCTGCAGGAAGTCGGCCGTCTGCTTGGGGAGCTTGGTGCCCACATACTTGAAGTGCTCCTTGTGGAACTTGCTGTCTAGGTGGCCGGCCATCTCGTCCTCGTAGAAGGTACGGTATTTGCAGAGAGAGCACACAAACTGGATCCTGCCACAAGGAGGGAAAAGAAGGCTGAGGCTGCGAGGGCCCCGGGGAGCAGCACTGCCGCCTCACCCAACCCAGCTGCTGGCCCTGGTTCGGGCCTTGCTCACGGGCCTCTGAAGTGCGGTCCCAGCAGGGGGACAGTGGGGTCGGGAGGAGCAGGGACAGGAAGTCTGCAGGCTGCAGTTCCTGCAACGTGGGGGCAGGGGAGGAGCTCTTCCTTCCCAGACAGGAGTCGCTGCCAGGTTGCCGGAGGGCCTCTCTACAAGGCCGGGCAGGAGCTGGTGCACTCGGCCCCGTGGGGACCAGAAGGAAGGACGCCCCGGCTTGCGCCGGGTGGGCCTGAGGTGCAGAGAGGAGAACGCAGTCCCGAGGCAGGGCCCGAGAAGGTGCTGCATCTTCCTTCGGGGGCTGGGGGACTCAGAGGCCCAGCCCGTCCTCCGCTCAGAATGCGTGGGGGTGGTGTCGGGAGGAACGGGCGGCAAGCAGGCCTGCGCGCCTGCTGCCTCATCTTCCTCTTCCGAGAAGAGACCAGTCTGAGCTGGAAGGAGGGCGCCCGCCCGGCCCGCCAGAAGGCAGCCTGGAGCCACCTGGCAAGGGGCGGAGGAGGCCGGCCGCCACCGAGGCCTCGGGGCGGGTCCCTACCTCTGCCGGACGTCCTTATCTGGGCCACGGGGTCAGCTTTGTCTGGAGAGCCCAGGGGCCAGGCGCCGGCGAGGCTGAGGAAGGTCCAGCAAGAGCAAGAGTCTGAGGCGGAGGAGGAGGAGGCAAGCGCCAATGCGGGAGCCCTGAGGGCAGACAGACCCGACCAAGGGGCGTGAAGGGCTCAGCCGCAGACAGGCCGGTCTGACAGAGCCGGCGGGCAGGGCCGAGGGCAGGCCCGAGGTGGCCACAGCCCCAGGTGCTGCCATCTCTCCTGGGCTCGGCGGCGGCCTCCTGGCAGCTAGCTGGGGCAGCACAGGCGCCTCGGACCTCGAGTCTCTGATGAGCTGGCCCCCTCCCTCGGGGGCATCGGGCCCCCAGTGCACCTCAGGGCTCGTGCGCCGAGCGACCTAGCGCCGGAGCTTCTGGGCAATGGTGCCGAGCAGCGGTGGGTCTCAGGCCAAAGACGCTAGTGGTCACCCGGCGGCCGCAGAGGGGCAGGGATGAGTCAGGCCTTGGGAGCTGGGCCTGGCGGGAAGCAGGGTCCATGCACGGCCGAGCAGGTGGCGGCTCCCGTGGGAGGCCAGAGGGCGGCGAGATGGCGGAGCCGTGGCCCCGCGCTCCTGGCAGCAGCCGCGCGGCGAGGCCGAGGCAGGGGCTGGGGGGGCTGGTTACCTTTCTACCATGCGGTCTCGCTGCCGCCTCTTCTGCTTGTCCTGGCTCTTCCTGCCTGCCTGCAGCAAGCGCTTGGTCTGGCCACTCTCATCCTGGATGGTCAGGGTCCCTGTTGGGTCAGAGGGCATGTCACCAGCATGGCTCGGTCAGGCCGGGGCAGGCCCTGTGGCCCCGTCGTCCATTCAGAGGGTCCGTTCTGGGAGTACCTGTCCAAGCAAGGCCTCTGCCCACAAGGATGGCCGGGCACCCTGGGCTGGTCAGGGGCAGGCTCAGCCTCAACACTGAAAGGGGAGGGGGGACAGGCGCTGACCCTGCCGCTCACCTGACCACCACGCTCTGCCAAGTGGCCCACAGACAGGCGGTCTTGGTGGGGACCTGGTTTTATGTCCAGAGGAGGTGGGGGGACCGCAGCTGGGGCCTAAGTGCAGTGCCCAGGGGCAAAGGCCCCAAAGCTCACCTGGCCCTCCCTTCCCCACCCCTGGGAACGCGGCATCAGTGGGCTGAGGCTGGATTTACTGGCAGGTACCTGCTGGCGCTCGTCCCTCGGGTGGGGGGACACGGACTCCCAACGGGGGCTGGAGGCGCTAAGGGAAAGGACACGCAAACCAGAGCCGTAAAAGCTGCACCAAACGTCCCAGCTCGGACAACAGCCACCGAGGACTCGGCACAGGGTGGGGGGGCTCACAAGTCTCGGCTCGGTTCCGTGCTTCTGCTTGCTGTCCGGCGGCAGCGCACAGCCTCAGCCGGGGAGAGCAGGGCCCAGAAGGGGAGGAGGAGCCCTCAGGGAGGGCCAGCGCAGCCCTGCCCGCAGCTGGGGCCTCCCACCAGGAGCCCCAGGGGACCTGGAGCACTCACCCTTCTCTGTATCCTCTCTGCCTTCTTCCTTCCCATCCTCTCTGCCCTCCTCGTCCTCTCCTTCCTGCCAGGTTAATTCCAAACACTGTGTTACAGCGTGAAGAGCTCTAACGGCACCCGTGCAAAGCCTCGTGTCCCCATCGTCGGATAAGGATGCCGTGCGTGCCTCCGCTCTCTGGAGCAGGCCCCCCGTGCACAGAGGCGGGGCCGACACCAGGCTGCCTGGCCCTGCTGGCCCAGGGGCCATGTGTGCCACCCGCAGCCCCAAAGCCCAGGGCCAAAGGCTACTCACTGCTTTGCAGCTCTTCTCCACAGCCTCAGGGCCCTCAGCGCCTTCCCCCTCGGTGCCATCGTCTGCAGAACAAGAGGAGGTGAGCCCAGCCCAGGAGCCCCCAGGGGCAGGCGGCAGCAGCCCCAGCCCGCCCAGCTCACCGTTGTCCGAGTCGCTGTTATCCGAGCAGTCGGTCCTGCTGGCTTTGCTGTCAGGCTCGTCGGGGCTACCAGGCTGCTTTCTCTTCTTCTTCTTGGTCTGGGTCAGGGAAGGGAGGGGATCAGGGCTGGTGGCCAGAGTGCCCAGCTGGGGGCTCCAGGGGAAGGCCCCCTGCTCACCCGGAAGTCAGCTGGGGTCCAGGTCTTCCAGGTGCGCCTCATCTGCTTCATGCCGTTGCCAAACCCGAAGCCAAAGCGGGAGCCCCCAGGGAAGGCGCCCCCGCCGCGCATGCCCTGGAACGCGCCATACTCGGGGATGATGTTCTGGGAGAAGAGGGAGGGCAGCCGGGAGGCGCCAGGCAGGCACTGGCCCCGGGCCCCCATGGGGTCGTCCCACACGCGCCCGTAGCCAGCGGCCATCGGCCGGCCACTCCTGGCGTCCCGGGCCCAGGCCTGCGCCCGTGGGCCCAAGGCATCGCTGCCGCGCATGCGGTACTGGTCGCGGTAGGCGTCGTACTGGCCCTCGTAGGCCACCTCCATCTCAGGGTCAAGTTCGCCATAGTCGTAGCCCGACCGGTAAAGGTCGCGCCCGCTCAGGACGGCCCTCGAGTCACAGGCCTCGTAGGAGTCGTACCTGCGAGAGGTGTGGGAAGGCATCAGGGGGGGCCTCGCGGTCCCGTCACCACCAGCACCCACTGCCCCGGGGCCGAGCCTCCTGCTCCTACCCCGGGACAGGGTACTGAGCTCCAGCCCCCCAGGAAGGCGCCACGTTCAGAAACAGCAGGCGAGGGGGCCCAGCCCCTCAGGAGTGCAGCGCTCCAGGAGCGGCTACAGTCCTCAAGCCTGAACCCAGCCCAGGGCCCGAGAGAACTGACACCTGACACCCGGGCTCGAGGCTCCAGTGCACAGCCCCCTGCCCTTCGGAGACATGCACGACCACAGGAGCACAAGCTGGGGGCTGCTCCCAGCCTGGCGTCCCACAGCTCCTGGGGGGTCAGCACAACGAACGCTTGGCCATGGCCAAGACGACCCATAAAAAGCACAGTGCGGGTCTCCTCCCTCGTGGTTGGGGACACAGCAGCCCAAGGCCATCCCAAGCCCTCCAAAGCCCCTCACCATCCAAGCAGAGAAGACAGGGAAACCCACTCAGAGACTAGAGCCAGGGAGCCAGGGAAGCCCCTGGGAAGGCACAGAGGAGGGTGTCAGGAGGCGACTGCAGCTGTTCCCAAGGGGCCTCCCCTCGCACTTGGATCCCTTGACCTGGGCAGCTGGAGACCCGGTGGGCAGCAGCAGATGGAGAAGAAGCGGCCGCCCCACCCAGTCGCCACTCCTCCCCACTCCGCTGCAGCCAGCTCCCTGGGCCCAGGGCCCCAAACCACAGGACTGGGCCGGGCCACGCAGGGCTTCCCCTTTGGCAGCCTCAGCTCCCAGGGCCTGAGGAGTCCCCACAGTGGCCCTCGGGGCCTCATTCAGCCCCACCACGGCCCAGCCAGGCCCCTCTACTCTGTGCCCTCCTTGCCTAAGCCTCACTGTGGCAGAAGCACTCCCGGGGCAACACACACACGGCCCACAGCAGGGTGCTGGGGCGCGGGGTGGCTGCGGGCACGAGGCCCTGTGGGCAGCACAGGTCTCACTGTGCTTCTGCTCCCGCTCTGCACAAAGGGGCAGTGTCTCCTCAGAGCTGCTGGCAACAGCTCAGCGGCTCGTGGCAGCCATACCCCCGGAGGGCTTGAAGCCCACATCATTCAAATCCTGACGTGCGGACCAGCCCCAAAGGCTCTCTCCAGGGCTCTGTCCTAGCCTTCACACCAAACCAAATCTGTTCCGCCTTGATTCTATACAGGGTCAAAGGCTCGAGGTCATTCCAACATGGCGATCTCAGGGTGGGGCAGGGGTCAGCATCTGACCAATCTGCTTGCGAGACGAGGCCAGAAGAGCCATCCCCGAGGGGGACGACAAGACTGACCACAGCTGGCCTGAGAGGAGGCCTCATTCCTGCCCCCGCGGCACCGTGCCCACACCCCAGCCTCCAGAGAGACACTGCCCACCAGGCAGTCAGGCAGAGTCAGGAGAGGCGAGCACTGGATCCCGGGGAGCAGCGTCCCCAAGAGCCCAGCAGCAGCCAGGGAAGAGGCAGCAGGCAGGGCGTCCTCCAGAGCCCCACACGGGACGGGAGCCGGCTCACCTTTCTCCCCCTGAGCTGTACATCCCTCCTGGCATCATGTCTGTCTCCAAGTGCGATGCCACATCTAAGCGCTGGTTAATTCTGGATAAAACGGAATCGGCCCCGGCGCTACCCACAGCACTAGGGTTTGCATTTGCATCCGAGCCAGGTATGTCCCAGGAGTGTGAAGCGGCCATACCGTACCCATAGGTGCTGGCATTCTCCTGGCCATAGCCATAGCCATAGCTGTAGTTCTCATAGCCTGCAGCAAGGTAGACACAAGTGACAGGGACAGGCAGGGAGGAGGCAGAAGAGAGCAAGACCAACACACAGACACGCTGGGGACCCTAGCCCCCACATCTGGGGGGCACCAACCATTCCAAATAGGATCCCCAAGGCCACCCAGAAGCACCCCCAACGCTGGCCCCACGGGACAAGAGCAGGGCCCACCGCAGGAGTGATACTTGCCTCTGTTTGCCCCAGAGCTCCAAGTTCCATATCCTACAGAAAGTCAAAAGGCAAATGCACTTACAACTGATGACAACACAGCAAGAGTTTAACTCCAGGCACAGACGCAGACAATTACTCCCGGGATCTGGCTGGTTACAGTAGACTGAACCACCCGAGAAGCCATAGCATGAGACTCCCAGGTAAATGGCCCGTCTCACTTGCTGTCCTGGCGCCCTGGCTGAGCCGGTGGTCTGCAGCCACGGCCTTTAGTGGCTCTGGCCACACTCCACTGCTTAAGGAGTTTCCAGTTCCCAGCGTTTCCATACTCCTCCCTCAGAAAGCTCGGATTAGGAGATACACCCTCCCCAGAAGGGGAAACCAGAGCTTACTGCTCCTTGGAGAGATTCTGGACTGTTTAAGAAGGTTAAAACAGGGCTCACATCCACCCTTCATGGTGTCATTCACATCATCTGACCAGCCAGCCAGAGCAGGGAAACCCACCACCCCAGTGCCCCGAGCGTCTGCCTGACGGAGAGGGCCAAAAGGTCTTAAACTGCATTGAGTGTGCCGCGCTGAGAGGGAGGGGCGAGGAGCAACGCTGTGGAAAACAATCTGGTCTGGAAACTAAATCTGCTCTGGGTTTTACCACTGCATGGTATTTTAAAAATGCATTCCTTCAGGAACATGAAGCTACTGAGAACCGACAAATTTCAAAGCCACGTGGGGAATGAATGCTTGGTTGGCTGGACACAGTCCCTCCCCTAGTTTCCCGGTAGCTCTGGCGGGACTCTGCCATCTGCTTCCTCGTCCACGTGGTCTCTGCCTGGCAGGCAGGCAAGGTAGGACCCACCAAGGCAGGAGACACCAAGCTCAGCTAGAGTCCAGGCCAAAGGACAGCAAGCATGCTCAAGCCAAGAAGACACGCCAGGGAGACCCTTACAGCCTGTGGCACGCATGGAAACAGGAAGGCACCAGAAAGCAGCAGAGGGCTCCAAAAGACTGCAAACTGCTGTTTCATGAGCCATGGGCTGAGGGAGTTCGCAAAGCACAGGGGCTCCCAGGCTGGGGAAAACAGCAGACGCTTCTTGTGGGGTTAGTCAGTGAGCGCACAGCGCAGAGGCTGGCAGTCCTGCTTGGGGGCACAGGCAGCACGGGTGGAGAAGGTGCTCTGGCAGGGCAGAAGCAGGACGGGCAGAGTCAGCGTGGCTGTTGACACCAGGGAGACAGGATGGGAAGCAGAGCCAGACCCAGCAGCTCTGCGTGGGCGGCCGGAACACGAGCACCCGGGCTTGGGTGGCAGAGGGTCTGCCAGAAGGGTGCGAGTGAGCGGCAGAGGAGGGAAGCAGGAGGGGGCTTGAACTCTGCCAATGAGGACATTGTACATTTCCAGGACAGGGAGGTGGCCTCCTCAGACAGGGCCACAAGAAGCTGTCAGTACTCGAGTCCCTCGGGGCCATGCTTCGTGCTACTCCTAAGCCTGGAGCAGCCCAGACTTGCTGGAGGACAGGCCAGCCGGGTCACTTCAAGGAAGCCTTTCTCCAGACTGGGGCTCTTGGGGACTCCTGAGACCTGCCCCTCCTGGAAGAACATCTGAACTCACTCCCGTCCCCAGAGAGGGTGAGACCATGTCTGACAAAGAGAATTTTAAGAACATAATTTTTCAGAAAGACAAGGAAGAAAGAAGTAGAGAGAAGGCAATCATTGTAAACAACTCCTACAGAGCAAAAGGAGAAAAGCATCTAAGGGATCCACCTCCAAGTAATGGTGAGTCAGCCCCCAGCCTCCCACCTGGAGGGCCAGCACAAAGGCACTGACCAGGAATTGACGAAGCCTGTGTAGCACAAGGACACGCTTCCAACGTTAGGCAAAATAAGGCAGGATACACAATTCCACCCTCTAGAATGGCAACCACTAAACTAGGTGCACTGACAAGGATTACTCAAACCTCGGGATCTCAGTTGCCTCTTTCCCTGTTTTTCAAATGTTTCTTGGATGTTGTAAGAGCGTACTTGCAATTTAAGCCAGGAGGAAAAATAAAACCATCCTTATTCTCTGACAGCATGACTATCTAAATAGAAAATCTCAAAGAATCTACAAAAGAGCAACTAGAATAAGTGATTTGGGCAAGGTTTATTACAAGGTCAATATATAAAGACCAATCAGATTCCTACATATTAGTACTGAACAACTAAAAACTGAAAATTTTTAAGGTACCATTTACAAAAGTACCGAAAACATGAAATTCTTCAGCATAAATCTAACAAAACAAGTGCAGGATCTGTATGTTGAGAACGACACAGCACTGATGAAAGTAATTAAAGCTGTAAATAAACAGGGTGACACCCAATGTTCATGGGTTGGAAGACCCGACATTGCAAAGACGTTACTTTTCCCAAGCTCATCAACACAATCCCAATCAAAATCTCAGCAAGAACTTCTATAGAATTGCACGAATAGGATTCTAAATTCACAAGGAAAAGCAAAAGAATATACGAAACAACTTTGAAAAGGAACAAGACTGGAGGACTCACACAACCCAATTTCAGGGCTTCTGTAAAGTCCAGCGTGGTACTGGAGAAAGAACAGAACAGAATTAGAGTCCAGACCAGACCCATACAGCAACAGCCTACTGATTCTCAACAAAGGTGCCAAGGCAACTCGATAGAGAAAGGACAGTTTTCTCAACAGATGCCAGAACCCCTAGAGATCCCCAGTGGGCCACAGCCCAGACTGTGCTCCTCACACAAATGGTACCTCACAGGGGATCACAGGCAAAGGCAGGTCTGCACACAACAGAGCGCTGAAAGAAAGCTTGGAAGAAAATCGTTAACCTTGGGTTAGGAAAAGATTTCTTAGCTCCAATACAAAAAGCACAATCAGAAAAGTACAGAAAAGATAACTTGGACTTCAAGAAAATTAAGAACTTCTGTTCTTCAAAAGACACCGACAAGAGAAGAAAAAAGAAAAGCCACAGTCTAGAAACAATATCTACAAATCACACATACGATAAAGAGCTTATATCCAGAAAATATAAACCAGAGGGGAAATAATTTTTAAAAAGATGAGCCATTTGAGACTACGTTTGACGAAAACAGGGGAGGAAGGCAGGAGAGCAAGGCTGTGGACAGTTTCCCCTTGTTTATGAAACACCCAACGTCTCCTTACTCTGGGCTTACAGCTAAGTAGCCAGTGTCCATGTGCCTAAAGCTCAAGGCGTTTTGGGTCTCCTGTGGCCCCTGGGGTTGGCTGCCAGGACTCCAGGGAGCTCACTTCTGCCCATTTCTTCCCTGACTCTGGAGGGAATGTCAGCAGTCCCCCAGACCCCGGCCGTAAAATACACCTCATCTCAGTACCCAGGCCATTATCCCTGTTCATCCCAAAGACGGCTCCTTTCCAACAGAGCTCTCCCACCACGGACCATGCAGAGAACAGCGTTCCCAGAGTTCAGGTCAGCAGGCTCCTGCGGCTCCTGCTTCCAAGCGATGGGATCAGTGCGTGTGCCGCGTCCACTCCCTGTGTGGGGACTCTCTAGGCATCTGCTGACTCGCCCCCACACCCCCTCTCAGAGGCCAATTGCACCACCCTGGGGAGTTTCTGTTCAGACCGACCCTCTGGACTTGGATGGCCACTCTCCCTCCCAGCCCCTCCAGGGGCTTTTGTCAGAGGGCACACACACGCCGACAAAACCTTCAAGGGATGGGTCACACACAGTTCCAAGAGATCCGGCCTGCTCAGTGATTCAGGCATCTTCCCTCTCCCTGCCCCAAAGGGAGGCACTAGCTGTTCTAACAGCCACCGATGCCAGCTGCACACGTCTGCATTCAGAAAAGCCAGGCTGAGAGCAAAGCGGAAGGCGACCATGAGGACACCAGGCTGCCCCACCCCCAGAGAAGCAGGGCAGCCCCCTCCCACACTTACCATAGTCACAGGTGGGCTGGGCACTGGTGTCTGAGTATGTCGACTGCAAAGTAGTTTCAGATCCCTGGACAAAGCCTAGGCACAGACAGAGAGGGTGGTTAATTCTCCCCAAACAAGTGACATGAAAATTAACCTAGAACTACCCTGTAGCGTAGACAGGCTGGCAGGCCCTCCCCTCAGTGCAAAGCCACCAAATCTCTGAATCCTTTAATTACACCTCCAGGATATGTTACCTAATGGAAAGGCAGGCTATGTTTAACCTGCTACCCCACAGAGACTGCATAAAAAATGTTCAAACACTTCAAACTGGTAATCTAGGCTGTTAAAACGAGTAGTTATATAGTATCATTCAGCTAACTGAGGCAAATACTTTATATATCAAACCAAGGAGAGGCGAACCACCCCCAATTTCAAACAAGAACAGGGTTTTATTTTTGTTTTTGTTTTCAGGAGGCAAATAACACTCCTCAAATCTGAAATGGAAAGACTGCTTTACTTTTTGGAGTCTTCCCCGTAACAAACTGTATTACAATTACTTCTTTTTTTTTTTTTTTTT
>JAQZBX010098841.1:0-11545 GCA_029593785.1 Cabassous unicinctus
TGTGGTCAAGGCTCTGAAACATGGCAAACAACTAGAGTGCTGAAAACAGGGAGAGAGCAATGTGTGGGGAGGCTGGAGACTGGGCCAGGGCCAGAACTGCAAAGCCTTGCAGGGACTTGGGTCTTGATTTTAAGAGCAATAGGGAGACATGGAAGGATTTGCTTCTGGGCTCTTCCACTGACAAGTTGGGTAGCTTTGGCAGGTCATTTGATTTCTCCTAGCTTCTTTCCCTATTTTGTGAAATAATGGTGCAGGACTATATGATTTCATCAGCCCCTTGTAAGAGTCCTCCTTTTCCAGTTCTGTTTTAGGAGTCTGAACCTGGGCAGGGGACACTCCTGTCGTGAGACACAACGGTCCCAGCCGACGGAATCTCGTCTTTAGAGGATTTGCCTGAAATGTGGATGATGTTCACATCCACCAGCTCCCACATCACACTGTATTTCTAACCTCAGTCAACAACAAAATGAAAAAATCAATTTGGTTAATCTTTGCCAAACAAAAGAACATAGAAATCTCTTAATAAGAGGAAAATAGACCTATTTATAAACAAACCAAGAAAACTGTGCACATAATGTGCTTTGCAACTCAAAACTAATTTCTTTAAAATTTTTAATTTGGAACACACAAAATAACTATTTTTAAAAATATGCAATTGCACGACTAATTCCATATTAATGAAACTCAACATCTGTGGCTTTTTACATGTGATAGAGTTAAAATATTACCAAATTAAAACAAGGGATTAATTAGTTTTTACTTACTAATATTGGTTAGTCATTAAAGTTTATTTTTCCCCATTTTTCAATTTTTTCCCTCTTTTTTGGTCATTAAATAGTTCTGTACTGTCCTTCAATGATTTTGGAATTACCGTAATCACCTTAAGCACCTTGCCCATTCACGCAAGGTATCATTATTCACAAATATGAACTCTGCTCCTTTTTAGCCAAAGTCACTACTCATAAAACATCATTACCATTTTTCATTCAACTCAATTCCCACTGACGTCATCTCTGAATTTCTCCTTGCTTAGAATATCTGATGTCGAAATGTAATTGGAGCAATTGCCAGCACAAACATATGTCCCTCTCCAGTACACCCGTGCTTTCCCTTCTTTGAGTTCACTGCACGATATTTGGGAACTTGTCTGACTCCCTCTCCCCGACCACCCGTGCTTCTGGCTCCCGCCATCTCCATGACAAGTGGTTTATGCTTGGGAAACACCAGTTAATTCCAATGTCAACTAAACCAAAGTGCTTTGAGTATCTCAGGGCCCAGCCCTACACAGGGCATGTAGAAAACACACCATCCCTCCCGCTCAGAGTCCACAGTCCAGTGCAGCACACGATCGCAACACACATAATTCCAAATTGCAGCAAAGGGAAATACACAGCCTGACAGCCCTTTTGTTTTACTCATTGACATTAGTCTTCACGATTATGGAGGCAGCAAAGAGTAGGAGTTGGGCTCTTATCGTCTTGTCACCTCTTACTAGCTGTGTGACCTTGGGTAGGATCCTTTGTCTCTCTGGGCCTCAGTTTCCCCAACTGCAAAATTGGATTAATAGTCCCTACCTCATAGAGCTTTGAGTGGTCAAATGAGAGTATCCATTTAAAGTTCTGAGCATAAGGGTTGGTGTGTATAAGCTCTTGATACATGCTGATTGATTAGATAAATAAGTGTTTTCAAATAGCTCCTGGCAGAGAACAGTTAGTAAAGGAAACTTCAGACTTCCATGTCAAGGAAGCTTCCACCATCTGCACAATGCTGAAATGACAAGACATTTCATCAAATTATTAGGACTGGGGTAGGGGCAGGGGACATTATCAGGATGGACAGAAAAAAATCTCAGAGGGCGCTGCCACATAGTTTAAAGAGCCGGCCGAAAGCCTGCATGTCAACCTGTCTCTGCAGTGACTTCCATTAACATCAAACCATGAGATAATGCATACAAATATTCTTTGCAAACTGTAAAGTGCCTTCCAAGACTTTGTTGATAGTCATTATATCATCTAAGCTCATGGATAAAACTTCCATTGCCTCTTATACCTTTATAACTTATGGTTCAAAAATATGACTTCCTATGAGGGAAAAAAAATTCCCTCCCAATTAACAGAACACATCGTGAAAAAGGTATTACGGAGTTCTTTTTCTCATGTTTGCTTAAAATTTAGTTAGCTTGTCATTCAAAAAAACAAATCAAACCAGTTTCATGGAAAAAGCAGTGCTCAGATCTGCGGGGAATTCAGAATTGGCATTTCCATAACCCAGCCGTCTGGCTATCGAATGGAACCTTAGAATAAAAAAATAAGCTAACAAATGAAAAAGCAAACACTCAAGTTCTGTAGTATTTACAAACAGAGAACACAATATAGAATTAAAAGCTTTCTCATGAATGAGTCGCGCTTTTAAAATGGCTTGACTGAAAACCTTCTAGTATTTTAAGGATTGAACGTGACTAATCAACTCAAAACTAGCAAATTGGGAAAGACATAAGGTCTTCCCAGGACCCTTTTTCAGAAATATCAGTTTTTTCCGGCTGTGATTTAGGAAATATTCTGGGATTAAGACTTTTTTAGGTTCCTTTCTTTTTCTACTTTTTCTGGACATTCTGAAATGGGCTGCTTTGGGCTCAGAGTGAAAAGGACACTTTATGAGAAGCATTAAAAAGAAACAAGAGTGGGGTTCAACTTTCCATTTCATTCTGCCTCTCTGGGAAAAAGATAATAGAAGGGACATGGATGTCTGTGGCCAAGACTGCTGATAAATATTCAAATCCATTTTTCCTTTTCTCCTCACTAACAAAAACTCTATATTTTGGCAGGTGGCAATTTGCCAACTTAAAAAAAAAATTCCCATTTTCCCTTGCAGTCAAATGGTCCATGAGATATAGGTGGAAAATGTTGAGTGTGTTTTGCTGGAAAGTTCTTTAAAGAGAGTCGATTCAACTGGGAGGCATAGCCTTTAAACGTTGTCCCTCCTGATGGACTTAATAGCTGGAGCTACAGCAGCCAGCTTGACACCATGAGAAAAAAAGGCCATTGAAATTGCAGAGATCCCAACCCTGACATCCTGAAATACCCATACAGGCAGCTGCCTACTTCTAAAATTTCTCATTAAAAGAAAAAACAAAAACTTTTTTGCTTAAACCACACAGCCAGGCCTCTGCTTGGAATTTGTAATTGACACAGTGTCCTTAGATTCTGGTTTGCCTTTTCAGTGGGAGATTGTGGATTTCCAATCAAGACAAATCCAGAGAATCGCAAAGCAAAGATCGGCAAGTGTTTATGGTGAATTCTTAATAAGTGTGACTCTTCTAAGACTCGGATTCACTTAGTTTCAGTCAAACGCTCTGAAAGGGGGTTTAAAGTATATAAAGATTTCGCTGTAACCGTCATCTCTCACACATGTGGAATATGAATATTTGATCAGAAATATTTAACCTGCACATGGAGCTACAGCTAGTAAAAAAATCATCACCCACGCACCCACCTAAGAGTTTAAGACACAAAGAGCAACCAATAGAGCTAAAGCCCTCTGTATACATTCACCTCCCTTCACATCCTCTTTCTTCTCCACCCCAAAATAACCACTCTCCTAAAGTGAGTGTTCATCATGTCTTTATACTTGATGTTCTCCTAGCAAAGTATAATATCTCAAGTGGTTAAAAACAAGGGCTCCGGACCGAATTTCTGGGTTCAAATCCCAGCTCTGACATTCACTAGATGGGCAACCTTAGACAAGATAGTTAACCTCTCTATGCCTCAGTTTCCTCATTTGTAAAATGGTAATAATAATGCTAATATAATATAATACCGACCTTGAAGACTTAGGGTGAGGATTAAGTGGACTAATGAATGTAAAATCTGGCATCTAGTAAAGGCCATATAAGTGTTTTTATTATTTTTATTTTGCATGAAAACATATATGGTTTTTCACACATATTTTATTTATATCCCCAAAAGATTTTTTTATTATACACAATAATCTTATACAAAAATTAACACATTAATAATAAATGATATGCAATGTAGAATTTTTGTATTTTATGCCACATATGATAAAAGAGAAAATTGTGTGATACAAATAGAATTTCACACACGTCTCCTATTCCAGTGCCTCCTGCCTCAGTGAGTAGCGCTGGTCTCCACTCAGGCCCAAGCCAGAAACCCAGGTAGCCTCAAGGCTCACCTGAGTCTTCCTTCTAAATCTCTCCGTGATGTCCCTGCCGCTGTCTGGGCCCCTCGTCATCTCTCACCTGGACCTGCCTCTAGCCTTGTCTCCAAGCTGCCTCCCTCGCCAGACTCCAGTCCGCTCCCTGTCTCAGTCTGCCAGAGCTGCTATGACAGATCCACACAGTGGGTTGGCTTAAACAACAGGGATCTACTGGCCCATGGTTTTAAGCTAGAAGTCCAGCATCAAGGTCTCGACAGGCCAGGCTTTCTCCCCAGACTTTCGTGTTCTAGGCTGGTTGGCCAAGGTCCTGGGGGTTCCTTGGCTTGCGTTTCTGCCTCCATCACCTGGCCATGTTCCTGGTCTCTTCCTGTGGTTTTCTCTGATTCCTGGCTTCTATGTCTTCCGGCTTCTTCTGGTTCCTGGTTTTTACTGAGCGTGTCCAGATCTCCTCACCTTATAAGGCCTCCAGCAATATGGATGAAAGCCCACCCTGATGCAACGTGGCCACACCTTAATAATGCTCAGTTTACTTTCCCTGCTGCCCCTTACTCCTCTCACCAGCTACCTCCTCCCCATCGCTGAGGTCTTAACCTGCACTCTGCTGTCTCCTAGATGACCTCAGGAACCCCAAGCCCAGATGGCTGCCAAATGGTGAGCACCCACAGCACCCGGCACTTACCCTTAGGGCCACAAGTCCCTCGATGGGCATGCTCTGTCGCCTTGGTGACGACCCCCATCAGCACCGCAGGTCCCACTCCCTGTATCACATCCGGCAAGTAGGAGCCCAGGGCTGGGCGAGTGGATGAGTGATAGAAATACACAACTGTCTTATATACTCTGATTTTCAGTGTTTTCCTGTCCATCTTTTTATTCCTTAACCCCGCATATTCACTCTCCTAGAGAACGATAAGGGCAAACATTTAAAATATAAATAAACCCCACTAGTGAGGAAGGGAAATAAGCAATAAGATAATGTTAAGGAGTCTCTCGGTATGGCTTTGGGGGAAAGGGAGTTGAGCAGTTACCATTTCAATGACAATTACAATTAATTATAAATTTTAAAACACTTTGGCCCCAAAATTCCCCCACTTGGATAATATCCTACAGAAATACTATAGAAGCATATATAAGGTTATTCATAATACAACATTCTTAACAGAAAATCTAGGACCCACCTAAATATCCTCTAAAATAAAAATGGTTAAATGAATTAAGCCATACCTATGCTATGAAATATTACACAGTAGTAATAAAGAATGAGACATATATCTATGTCTTCTTGTGGAGAGCCTCCGAGGACTTATTATTAAATTAATTTATTATTAAATTAATTTAATTTAATTATTAATTAAATTATTAGTATGCATGCATTAATGTACAGTAAGTTACAATTGATGTAAAGAATAATGTAAATATGAGTATGAAAGTAAATACAAGCAGGTCTGAAAGAGACATCATTAGCAGTGATTGCTTCCCAGTCAGTATGGGAGTGCAAGGGAAATGGAGGAGATGAAGGATTTAAACGGTTTTAAAAATAAGTTCTGTACTGTTGAAATCTTACTCTGAGCATCTACAATGTTATTTACCTAAAAATAATACTTTTTAATTTTAACAAAGATAAAAGATTTGGAAGTCATGGAGTCATAAAGCCAATGGTCACAAATTCAAACTATTAAAACTATTAAAAGTGACCAGGAGTCACATTGCTTTCTTACTTCTAAAGACACCATACAAAAACAGGCCTAGAAAGTAAGGAGGACTTGGCTTATCATTCTCATCTGAATGAGGAAAAAAATACACAAGCTCAAAGAAGAGAAATGGCCCCACAAGACACCCTGCTTGGCTCACCAGAGAACCATGCCTCCATTCAGCAAGGACTTATTAGACGCTTAGCACATTACTTAAGTTCTCTGAGCTTCAGGGTCCTCGTATTTAAGATGGCAGTATCAATACAAATGGCTCAGAAGATCAAATCAAAACAAATATGAAAATCTCCCAACACATTGCTTGGCACACAAAAGCTCTTGGTAATTGTCCAAAAATGGCAATTTTTGTAACAGCTCTCTCTTTTTGCTTGTTTCTCTTTACCTTTAATATTCTGTAATTTCACTCTGCTATATCTGGATGTGAATTATTTTTACACTATTGGGTACTTGGTGACTTTTGTTTATATATTTGATAAATACATATAAATAATAATTAAATTGTTGAAATAATAAATATGTATGAATATACATACATAAATTTTTTCTCCTAGACAACCCATTTTCATATTCTCTTCTTGTGAAATTCTAATTAAGCATATATTAGAACATATTAAGCATATGTTAGAATTTTTCAATCTCTCTCCATGTCTCTACATCTCTTTCATGTTATCTATTTATATTACTCTATGCTGCCTTTGAGGGTGAGGGAGTGGTTACTTGTAGCTTCAACTTCATTAATTCTTTCTCCAACTGTCTCTAATTTCTTGTTTATCTCATTCATTTTTTTATGGCTGTATGTTTTATTTCCAACATCTCCTATAAGTTCTTTCTTGTATCTGCTTAGCAACCTTTTCTTCTCTTTAAGGATGGTACTCTGTCCTTAGTTTAGTTGAGAATTATAAACATACTTATTTTAGAGTCCTTTCAGATTTCTGTACAGCAGAATAAGTAATGTAGCATGGGGGATTAAGCATGAGGGATTCATAGCCAGACTGTCGGGATCAATTTCCATCTCTGTCACTTACTAGTGATGCAATCTTGTTAATCTGACTGCACAGCCATCTCTCTAACTATGGATGATAAGTATAATACTTACTCTGTAGACTATTTATAGATATTAAATGAGTTGATACACATAAATCATTTGGAACAGTGCCTGGCACATACTAAGCATTCAATATGTGTTAACTGGTATCATCTCTATTTCCTTAAGTTTAAATTCTCCCATGGCTGTCTCTTGTTACATTGAATTTCTTCTTATGCTTTTTAATTTTTGTTTAATAGTTCATTTTGTCTAGAACTTTTTCCCCACAGGTTTTTCCCTTGCAATTTGTTTCGGTTGTTTCAGCCCAGACCTCCAGTTGCCTAACCTTGATAAGACCTAGGGCCCTTGAAATTCTAGTTGTCATTGCTATGCCTCTGCATCATGCAGGTCTGTGGAAATGACCTTTAGACCCAAATCTTATGATTCCTGGCCCACGTTCTTGTCACTCCTCTATAGCTGCCTCCTTCACAAGTCACAAGGATGAAAACCAGCACCAGCTTTCAGGGAATTAAGGAGAGAAATGAACTAGAAATAACAGGTACAATGGTCAACAATTCAAGAAACTCAGCTACAAGAAGGAAAAAGATATGGGCTAAAAACAAAACTGGAAATAAGGTCAGCAGAGAATTCCTCCAATACTAGGGAGAACTGGACATGAGTAAAGATTAATTAAAGGAAGATCAAATCATCCTCAAAGGCATGATCCTTGTCTTAGTTATTTCTATATTTTCAACACTTAACACAATGTATTCAGACAGTGGTTGAAAAATCACTGAATGGATAAATGAGTGACTGAGAGAAAAGAAAGCTGGCAGAGACAGATCAAGGCCACCAAGGAGCCTGGAAACAAAGAGCTTTCATAAGGCACAGAATAGAATCATGGTTGAAATCTCGGGCTTTGCTGGTGCAGTCCTGGCTCTACCACTTACTAGCTACAGGGCCTCAGGCAGTTTCTTACCAGTCTGGGTCTCCATTTCCTCATGTGTAAAGTGCAAATACTCTCTCTATAAGATTAAAGAGAGGACAGATTAAACAGAACAGAAGTTCACTCATTCATTCAAGAAAGGTCTCTGTTGGATGGATGGATGGATGGATGGATGGATGGATGGATGGACAGATGGATACAAGGATGACTAAGAGAAAAAGCATGTTTTCTTCTCCTTTGGAATGTAATGGAAAACTCAACACAGTCTCACTACATGAGAAACTGAGCAGCTAAACAGGTCTCTCCACACCAGGATGCTGATGCAACGTTAAATCTGGGCCACTGTGGGCAGGAGTGCATTGCTCTGAGGCAGCTGCTGCTGCTGCTTTAAGTTGCATTATTTGCTCGTATGTTAAGGTCACATTGGATCTACCTGCAAATACTGACCTTACAGCAAGGATTACAATTGAAGGGAACAAAATGAAATTTAGGCATTTTATTCTTCTCTAGAAAAGGAGGGACAGGGGGAACAGTTGAAGTTTAAAGTTTGTTTAAAGGACAATATAAATTACAGCCAATGCCCATAATCCCCCAGTATCATCTGGAGACAGATGGCTTAAACTTTCCAGAGTGAAGTTAAAACCACTCTTATTTGAAGCCAGTAAGTGGGGCTCCATGATCTGATTTGGTGCTGATAGAATTATAAGGATGGGAGGATGGGCATATGGTGATCATACAGTCACTCAAAGGTGAAATAAATAAATGGCAATGGCCAGGGTGTTGAAACTTGAGGGGCTGATCGTGTGGCCTTAATCCAATTAATGGTTCAAAACAGCTTAACAGACCCAAAAGAAAAGCATATTTGAGGTCAATAAACCTAAGGAGAAGCTCAACACTGCTGCTAATTTGCTGTGTTGCCTTGGAAACATCATATAACTTCTCTGGTCCTCAGTTTCCTCATTTGAAACAAGCATGTAATGATGGTGAGATTTAAGTGAATTAATGACAAGACTACTGCTTTGCGAGGTTTCCATCAACCTATCAGAGAAAAGCCTAGGGGTGGTCGGCAGTGTTTTGTGGGAGGAGTTAATTTTCATGGCCCTACAGCCCTGGAAGCTAGGGCAGAGGGCGGAGGAGGGAGCCAGTGCAAACTGACATGGCCCCAAGCAGGTAAGGGAAGGCCCTGCTGGAAGTCCTTGCAGGTCATGTACAGGACAAAGGCGGGATTAGGAAACATTGAGGGATTAGGGAAAATACCAGGTGAGGCTCTGAGGGCCTCTGGTAAATCATGACCTACTGTTTGAGGGAATTGGGATAAAGAGGTGAGGTTGGCGTGAAATTACCATTCTCAGTCTTGAAACTCCTTCTCAAGTGTCCATTGACAGAAGAATGGATAAACAAAATGTGGTCTATTCATACAATGGACTATCATGCAGCCATAAAAAGGAATGAAATTCTGATACATGTGACAACATGGATGAGCCTTGAAGACATCATGTTGAGTGAAATAAGCCAGACACAAAAGGACAAATATTGTAGGATCTCACTGATATGAAATAATTAGAAGAAGCAAAGTCATAGAGTCAGAAACTAGAATCCAGTGACCAGTGGCCAGGGTGGGGGTGAAGAATGGGGCATTAATGCTTAATGGGTACAGAGTTCCTCTTTAGAGTGATGGAAAAGTTTTGGTGCTGGATGGTGGTGATGGTAGCACAACATCGTGAATGTAACTAACAGCACTGAAATATATATGTGAATGTGGTTAAGAGGGGAAATTTTAGGTTGTATAGATGTTATTAGAATAAAAAATTTTAAAAACAAAACCATAGGACTGTATAACAGTGAACCCTAATGTAAACCATGGACTATAGTTAATAGTGCAATTATAATAATTTTCTTTTATCAATTGTAACAAATTGTTAATATTAGGAGGCATATATGGGAACTCTGTATTTTCTACATGGTTTTTCTGTTTACCCACAGCTGCTGTAAAATTAAAAATTAAAAAAATTTTAAAAACCTCCTTCCAAGTGCCAAAATTGGCACTTGGGGACTGCTTTGGGGCTACCAGTCAAGCTCCATGTATGGGTGGGAGCTCAGCAGGCCTTCGAATCTCAGAGTTGGAAGGAAACACAGTTGCCCAAAGGAGAAGAGCGGCTGACCATGCAATGCCATCAGCTCCTGAAGGCCTGGCAGGGCTCCCCCACCGCACCGTGTCGCATGTGAACAGCAACCGCTGAACTCAGGACCTCTGCCCTCTGGCCTTGTTGGGTCGTTGGCTCTCTGAATGGGAAGGCAGCTCCACGTATGTCTTTGGGCTTCTAGTCCAAGGGTCCCAGTCCCAGTCGTTAATTCAGTATTAAATAACTTCAATTAATTCATTAAACTGGGGCACATAACCCTCTGGAGGGGACGTGAAATGATTTTAGGTGGCTCACAGCCTAAAAACCCCCGAATTGCATGCTGATCATCTTTCAGCTTTTCTGATCACGTCCATGAGTGCTGGTATAACCTCAATACCTTTCTAGAGCAGCTTGCAAATCCCAGCTCAACAAAAACAGGTTGAGCAAAAACTCAACAAAAATAGGTTTTTCTCCTAAATCCCAGTAGACAACGTGACTGCAATGCCATTGTTGTATTTTCGTTGTACTTTCTACGGTTACCTTCTATTTATGGCATGGGATCTTGAGTACCCGTCTATGAGAGTGATGTAAAAGGTCTATTTTAAGTATATCTATTTATATTTAAAGTGAGTCAAAGAAAAGTGTTGAGTACATAAAAGCACAAGTGGTACCTGACTGGGGCAAAGAAGGGCGATGACTGAAGTCTGATACACCAAAAGTTAACAAGCACAGCCCAGAAAAGGTGAGGCAGGTGGGGGACAGGGAAGGAACCTGCTGGCACTTCGGAGTATCTACCGCTGTGCTAGGCCTTCGTTAACCCCCAGCTTGTTCCACTGATAGACAGTGAATTTCTAGAGGCAACACAGCAGAGCAAGTTTAAAGTGCCGAAACCCCTTTAAAGCTGTGTGCCCTTGGGTATGTGACCAAACCTCTCTAGGCCTTAGCTTAGAGCTCCTAGACTAGCACATTAAAATATTAGATACCCAGTTCAACTTAAACTGAAGATTAAAATGAAAAAAAAAAAAAAAAATAGTGTAAGTATGTCCCATGCAATCTATGGGATATACTTCCACTAAAAATTTTTTTTGTTGCTTATCCTAATTCAAATATAACTGGGCATTCTTTGTTTAATTTGGCAAGGCTTCTTTAGTTTCATCCTCTGTAAAATGAAGATAATAACTGTCCCCACCTCATAGGGCTGTTGTGAGAACACAATGAGTTACTGCATGTGAAGTACTTAGGGCATATGGTAAATGCCTAAGTGTTTCATTGTTATCTTTTTTTTTCTTTTTTCTTTTTAAGATTTATTTATTTATGAAGTTGCGGGTGTACAGAACAATCATGCATAAATACAGGATTCCATGCACCACCCTATTATTAATACCTTGCCTTGGTGTGAACATTTGTTACAATCAATGAAGCACATTTTAAAACTGTGCTATCATTGTACCATCCATGGTTCAACTTCAGGTTTCTTGTTTGTGCAATGCAGTTACTAGGATTTTTTTTTAACTATTGTGTTACCGTATATACAAGCTAACATTTCCCCTTTAGTCACGTCCAGATGTGT
>JAQZBX010098842.1:0-11534 GCA_029593785.1 Cabassous unicinctus
TACCCCAGCTTTTTTTTTTTGTTACGGCATGCATGGAATATCTTTTTCCAACCTTTCACTTTCAATCTTTTGGTATACTTTGGGTCTAAGGTAATTCTCTTGCAGACAGCATATACATGGCTTATATTTTCTTATCCATTCTGCCAATCTGTGCCTTTTATTTGGGTAGCTAAACCCATTAACATTCAATGTTATTACTGTAAAGGCAGTTCTTATTTCATCAATTTTGATCTTTGCATTTAACCTGTCATTTTATTTTTGCCACTTTGAGTTACTGTTACTGATACAGTCATCATTTCTAGACTCTATTCCAAGCCTCTCTCTCCTGTCTGTTCTTTTCAGACTGTAAAACTCTCTTTAGTATTTCATGCAAAGCTGGGCTTTTTGTTATAAACTCTCGCAGTTTCTGTTTATATTTGAATATTCTAAACTCACCCTCACCTTTGAAAGATAATCCTCCTGGATATAAAATTCTTGGCTGGCAGTTTTTCTCTTGCAGTGTCTTAAATATATCATACCACTGCCTTCTTGCTTCCATTGTTTCTGATGAGAAATTGCCACTTAATCTTACTGGGTATCCTTTATATGTTATTCACCGATTTTCTCTTGCTGCTCTCAGAATTCTCTTTGTCTTTGGCATTTGACATTCTGATTACTATGTGTCTCAGAGTTTGTCTATTCAGATTTACTTGGATGGGTGTACATTGTGCTTCTTGGACATGGATTTCTATGTCCTTCAATAAGGTTGGGAAATTTTTTGTCATTATTTCTTCAAATATTCCTTCTGCCCCTTTTCCCTTCGCTTCTCCTTCTGGGACACCCATGACATGTATGTTTGCACATCTCTTGCTGTCATTTATTTCCCTGAGTCGCTGTTCAATTTTTTCTATTCTTTGCTTTGTCTGTTCTTTTGTATGTTCGCTTTCAGAAAGCAGGTCTTCGAGCTCAACACCCCTATCTTCTTCTTCCTCAAATCTGCTGTTAAATGCCTCCAGCATATTTTTGATTTTATTTATTGCAACTTTCACTCCCATAAGGTCTGCTATTTTTCTACGTATGCTTTCAAATTCTTCTTTGTGCTCATCCAATATCTATTTTGGCCTCAGGCACTTAATTTTTTTAAATAAAATTGTTTAAAAGGGTACTTAGATTACATAAATTTCACACACAGAAAATAGGGATTCCCATATGCCCCACTTTCCACACCTTCCACACCCTCCCACATAAACATCCTTCAATAGTGTGGCATATTCATTACAATCAATAAATCCATCTTGAAGCTTTGCCACTGAGCACAGACCATAGTTGACATTGTCATCTACACTCTCCCCCACAAAGTTCTGCATGTTATGCGATGATATAAAATGGCCTCTCTCTGTCATTGCAATTTCATTGTGGATGATTCCAAAGTCCCAAAAAAGCCCCCATCTTACATCTATTTTTCCCTCTCCCTGCCCCCAGAACCTCCAGTGTCACTGCCTCAACATAAATGTTGCAATTTCTTCCAATTCTAGGTTCAAAATATGTTTGAAGTAGAATCCTTGTAAGTCCACTCTATTCCATAGTTTATTCTTAATATCCAGTCCATAGTTAATCCTTATCTAGTCCATAGATAAGTTCATTCTTGTCTAGTCATTCTTATCTAGTTCATTCTTATCTAGTCCATAGTTCATTCTATCTACTCCATAGTTCATTCTTAATATCTGTTAGCCATCTCATTCAATTTATTAAGATATTTTTGAACATCTATGATTAGTTGTCTCAACTCCTTTATGTTATCTGCTGGCTTATCTTGTTCCTTTAACTGGGCTGTATCTTCCTGTGTCTTGATATGGCTTGTAATTTTTTTGTTGGTGTTTGTGCATCTGGCTTGCTAGATATATTTATTCTGGGTTCAGTTTCTCCCTTCAGTTTCATGTTCTCTTGTCCTTTCTCCCTTGCTGGTTGCGTAGTAGGAGCCAAGAATGTTGTTGGTGTTATAAGCTATGTAGGCTGAAGCTGCCCACATTGCCTCAGGAATTGATGAATCTTTTCCTACCTTTCTCCTCTGCCAGGGGTAGAGACAGAGCTGCAGCCATGTATGATAACCCAAGTTAGGCAGGTTAAGACTGTCTGTATTTGCCAAGAGACTGATAAAGCTTAACACCCCTTCCTCCCCTGCCTTGGGCAGGGATTGAGCTATAGTTGTGGGTAGCAACCTATGCTGTGTGGATCCAAAATGATCACTGTTACTCAGGAAAACTGATGCAGCACTGTAGCAGTTTGGCAGTTTGATATAGTTATGAATTCCAAAAAAAGATATTGGATTATACTTGTAAACTGGTCTGTTAAACTGGGAATGATCCAGTTATGATTAGGGCATTGACTTGGCCACATCATTAGGGCATTGAGCCCCACCCCTTGGTGGGTGGGGTCTCAAAGATAAAAGACATGGCAAAGGACAGAGTTGGAGTAGTTCTGATGTTGGAGTGTTGAGTTGGAGCCCTGGGAACTAAACATATAGAGAGCTTGGTCAGGATAAAGGAGATAAGGCCCCAGGAAAAGAGATGAGCCATTCGCATCAGAGTCTACAGCTGGCCTTGTGGTGAGAACAAGCAGTTGAAACTGCTTGGTTCTTGGAGAGAATGAAGCCCCAGGAAGAGAGGAACCCAGGAAGCTGGACCTTGTGCAGAGTTGGGTGAAGGAAGTAACATAATTTATGGCCTGGTAACTGTAAGCTTCTAACACAAACAAATACCCTTTATAAAAACCAACCTATTTCTGGTATTTTGCATCAGCACCCCTTTGGATGACTAATACAAGCACCAAATCTCCTCCCTGCTGAGGGTAGTAATTGATACTCTGGAGTGCCCAACAATCTAATTTGTGTGGGCTAAATACACCTGCAGTTGTCCCCAGAAGCTGAGAGAGTACTGTCCCTTCTGCATTTTAGGGGTGAAAACAGAGCTACCAATGCCCAACAATTCAGTCCCTGTAGGCTGAAAGTACCCACCATTGCCCAGAGTGGCTGAGGAAGCACCAGTACCCTCTTATTTATTAGGTGTTGGTGGTGGTTCTATGGGAACTCAACAGTTCAGTCCCTTTAGTCTGAGAACACCTGCCATTGCCCAGAGAGGCTGAGGAAATATCAGCCCCCTCCTACCCTATTAAGGCATGGGGTTGGATCCACAGGCACTCAACAGTTCAGTCGCTCTCAGCCAAAAGTACCTTCCATTGTCTGGAGAGGCTGTGGAGACACCAGACCCCTCCTATCCTATTGGAAGCAGGAGTGGATCCATAGGCATCCAACAGTCCAGTCCATGCAGGTTGAAAGTCTGCCATTGCCTAGAAAGGCTGAGTAAACACCAACCAACTCCTTTCTTATTGTGGGGTTGAGGGTGGATCCACAAATACACACCAGTCCAGGCTATGTGGGCCAAAAGTACCTATAGTTAACAGAGAGGCTTGGCAAACACTGTTTGTCTCTTTTCCTATTGGGAATGGGAGTGGAGCCACAGGTGCCCAAAGGTCAGGTCTGTGCAGGCCAAAAGCACCTGTAGTTTCCCTGAGAGGTTGAGGGAACACCAGCCCACTCCTTACCTAGGGGAGGACAGAGGCAGAGATGGACTTGAAATCACTCAACAAACCAGATTGTGTGTGCTGAAAATTCCTGCCATTGCCCAGAGAGGCTAAGGATACCAAGCAGCTCTCTTATTCTATTGGTGTATGGGCATGCAGACCCAGGTGTCTGACCATTCAATCTGTGCCAGCGGAGAGTACCTGCAGTTGCTTGGAGACCCTGGTGCAGGTCCCAACATCTTCCTCTCTGCTGAAGTTGGGGCTGGAGCCTAGGCTGTGGCAGTGGTCTGATCTCAGTGGAAAGAAGCCAGTCCCTAACCTCACTGGATTTTCAGTCAGCCAGGCTCCCGTTCATGCTGGCGGTGGAGTCAAAATGGTGGCCATCAGACTCTTTCCAACTTGGACAGGCTCAAACCTTTGCTGTTTCTAGAGTTATACTTTAGCCAATCGAGTCCACTAATCAATAGCTAAAGTTGGTAGACAACTGTTTCTTCCTCCACCGTTTATGGGTAATGGATCTTCTAACTCCAGCCATGGAATAGCTCCTGAGGCTGATTGCACTGCTAAAGTAGGATGTGCACTGGCCTCTGCAGCATGGCTTGCAGTTTCCTGGAGAGGTACTACAGTTCCCTCAAGCTTCCTTCCTGCCATAGGTGGGGCTGGCATTTAGGCTAGACCTGTAATCTGACCTGGGTCAAAAGAAGCCAGTCCTTACCAGCACTGTGATTTTCATTCAGCCCTGCTTCCCCTCAGGATGGGAGCAGAGTCAAAATAGCATCTACCAGCCTCCTTCTGATCTGGAGAGCCTCAAAGTTTAGTTGTTCCTAGGACTACACTTTAGCCTGCCAAATTCACCAATCAGTAGCTAAAATTGGTGACAAACTGTGTCTTTCTACCCCATTTTTTGGGAAATGGAGCTTCCAACTCCAGCCATGGAATAGCTCCCAAGGTGGATTGTAACATGGGCAATGACCTCCGTGGAGTGGAAGTTTCTAATAATGAATCCTCTCTGCAGATGGGTAGTATCCTTCCATACTTTCAAGGATGTTGCAGGATACTCTTCTGGTCTCCTGGGGCCCCCAAACATGTGCTCTAAGTAGCTCTGGGTGATTACCAATGCCCTGCAACATGAGCTGGCTACAGGAGCTCCTCATTCTATAAATGCTTTTTATGGCTAAGAAGCTTCAAAGTGAGTTGGGAGTTTATTCCGGAGATTACATTTATACAAGTCTCTGCAAGACTTCATTGACTGCCACAAATGATGAGATGTCTGAGGTCTCTAGAGACATCAAGTCACTATAGGCATGACAGACAAGCTCAGGAATTTGGCATCCTGTCACTGAGCCTTAGCTTGGAATATATGTTCTCTAATGTAACAGAGTTAGACTCATTTATATTTTCCCTATACATGGATCTTCTGCTGCTTTTATTTGAACCTATAATTAGAACTATGACCTGATCATTAAATATATGTCTCTGAGACTTCAATCTTCAATCTGTTCTTATGCCTGTTGAACCTTGAATCTCAACATAGTTTTAACACTTAGCCTACAGCACATTGGACATGCCCAGGACACCTAATATAAAAATAATAGTACACAAAGCTCATCCCCAAAATCATAGCGTATCTACAACAGCAAGCAAAACAATTATATCCATCTGCCCATGAGAAATAAGCTCTCTCACAGTCAGAAACAGAGTGTGCATCACCTTCCCAAAATACTCATGATAGAGTATTTTGAATGAAAAAACATAAGGGGGGAAGGCAACTATGGTCTAAAGTAGACCTATTATTATTCTAGCAATGGAAGAACTTGTATCATTGATATAAATGCAGGGCCACCAGAGGTTCTGAGAGGAAGGACAGGAAAGAATTAGTGTAACATGGAGCAATATGCATGTATAGGAATTGTCCTGCATGACATTGCAATGATGGATACAAGCTATTATACATTTTTTCAAAACTTATAAAATTATGCAGTGCAAAGTATAAACTATAATGTAAACTATAATTCATGGTTAGTAGCAATGCTTCAATACATGTTCAATTGTAAATAATATATCACATTAATGAAAGATGTTGATGGGAAAGAGTGGGAGGAAGAGGTGGTGTGGTATATTGGAATCCCCTATACTTTTGATGTAACATTTATGTAATCTAAAGCATCTTTAAAAATAAAATATAAATAAATAATAAACAAAAAAATTAATTTAGGTCTAATGGCTTTGTTGTCTTTTGTGATTTTGATTATATCTTATTTTCTGATAATATACACCATCAGAACTTAACATGCAGAAAGCTCTAGCAAAGCTTGTTCCACTTGTAGTTCTTTTTTAACTGTTGATTTCTGTATTGTGTGCTATTTTCTTCATTTATCTCATACATACAATAAGTTTTCTGTGCAAGTGCTATTTTCTACACCAATATTGCCCCTATGTCCAATACTCTGTTTTATACTCTTAGAAACTTCAGCAAAAGAATTATTTTCGGAAAGTGTGGTACCATTGTTGATTTTGGAAAGGGAAGTAGCTTTGTGAAACATCAACACTGAGTCCTAAAATTGTTATGGAGTCATATAAAAGATGTAGTCTTTAACACTTATCCAAACTTCTTTGTGTTTCATTAATTTTTATTTATTTTCTCATATTCATTGTTAATCCATACTCCTCACACACTTGCCTTAAGTCATCCTCATCTTACTTTAACAGTTTATTTTGAGAGTATGGATGTCTTTTTCTCCTTCTCTTGTACTTTCTTGGATAAAACTAATAGGAAGCCATCTGGCAAAGGAGAAGTTCAGTTTTTGGACCCTCTGTCCAAGTAACACAGAACAGGGACTAGACGGGAGTACTTTTTAGTTCAGTCACAAAAGAATAGAACTTTTAACCCCTTCATCTACTCAGAATTCATTAACAGTTTTCTATATTTATTGAAACTCCATAATAAAGCAATAACATCTTTCTCCTGCCATTGGACAAGATGAATCTACAAAGATATAATCACTTTTTAATGCTATGCATGAAATACAACACAACATGGCCTTTGTAGACATATGTGAATAATATTAAGCAAAATGTTTCTCTTTAACTTTGAGTAAAATCCCACTTGAAGAATCTGTAACATAAAGATTGGATTAAAAAATTACCTACTAAAAAGTATTATGTGAACTAATAATTACAGAAAATTTATTAGTTCATATGCATATATATGAATATATATGTGTGTGTGTACACACTTTACACACATTTATACATATTAAATCTAACAAGCAAAGGAAAATATGGTCTTTAAAAACTGTCCTTGTTGCTGCAATTTCTCATGAGATTTTAGTAAATCTTTATAGTTTACATTATTTGTTGCTTTATTTTTTCACTATCTTTTGAATTTGTCTTGATAATTTTAAGAGATGCCTTAGATAATTCCATGGATAGGGAATATTGTTCATCTCTGGTGCTTTGTTTATGTTACTAAAATTAAAGAAAAAAATTAGAGGGAATATATTCTTCTATACAAACTCTGCCTTAGAAAAGAATGTGTACTGTAAGATTTAGAGCACAGTGTTTTATATGATTGATATTCATTAGTACTTGATAAACTGATTTAATTACAAATATATTTCCAGGTTCATAATTTTTAAATGAAAAATTTCCTTAAAAATAATGCTAGATTTTCAGAGAAGTTACACAAATAGTACAGATGTTCCCATATACTTCATCCTAACTTTCTCCTATTATCATCTTACATTAATATGACACATTTGTCAAAACTAATTAACCAATGCTGATGCATGTGTATTAGCTTAATTTCCTATTTTACTCAGATTTCCTTAGGCTTTCCCTAACATCCATTTTTGTATTGTAGAATCCCATCTAGGATACCACATTAGATGTATCCATCATGTTGACTTCGGCACTTTCAAACAGTGACAGTTTCTCAGACTCTTTATTTTTCATGACCTTGACAGTACTGAAGACTACTCAGACTTTTGGAACACTATTCTTCTGATAGAGTTTGATATTTTCATAATTATATTGGGGTTCTAGATTTTGGGGAGGAAAACCACAAAGATAAAATAAAATTCCATGTCATCACATTAATATCAAGGCTATATAATAACAATATGATTCTTCACTGTTGATGTTAACTTTGATCACTTGGCTGAGATGGTGTTTGCCAGGTTTTTCCACTATGAAATTATTCTTCTCCCCTTTCCCTTTCCATACTTTAGTCTTTGGAAAGAAGTAACTATAAGCATACCATGCTAAAAAGTAGAGAGTTATGATCTACCAACTTGTTAGTGTAGAATCTATATAAATCATTTGGAATTGTTCTATATGGTGCATTTGTCTGTTCTCCCCATTTATTTTTTCACTCAGTCACTCATTTATATTAGTATGGACTCATGGATATTTATTTTATATTTTATATTACATTCCAATACTGTTCTGTTTATTTAAAATTGATTCTTTTGCCCATTCTTCATTTGTGCTGCCATTTTTAAGGCTGATTTGTGAACTTTATTTATAGAATATACATGGTAATGTACATAAAGGAATTTGTCCAGTGTTTTGCATATAGCTAGATATGAATAAATATCAGTTCAACATTTATTTTTCTTCTCTTCCTTGAAGACAGTGAATGGCAAACTCAACAATACATATGACAAAAATTCTAATGAAAAGCTTCATCTATGACTTTGAGTTTCCTGAGCTCATTTTCTAAATCCCTGGTGTTTAAACTGTAAACTTCAAGTTTGAAAAAATGTTCTGTTTTAGGGCAAATGCCTCCCTTTGCTTTTTCTTAACTATGGATACTCTCGATGTCTAATTGTATCCTTAAGAAACCATGTAGAGAGAGCCATAAAATGAATTAATAAGGGCAATAATTTAACTATAGACAGCATGGTATGATTAATGCAATGAATGGTTGAATCTGGACCTGGAAAGGACTAAAAGTTTGCAACGTAAAGTAAAATGAAATAAACTTAATATTAGGCAAGGCAACAACTGTCAGGCTTGTTGGCTTTTTGTTCATTGCACTATATTTCTGTCATTATCACACAACTTGTTAAGCTAAAATCTTACTTTTATTGTCTGCTTATCACTCTGTGTGTGTGTGAATTCATGTAGGTTTTATTAAATAACATGCTGTCAAATGTTTAGACTATCATTGAATGGGTGTTTAGAATACTGCTGGAAGAGTCTTTGATGAAAGGATTACCAGGTTCAAGAAATGCAAAAGCTCATTGAAGTAAATCATGAAGTATCAAAATTACTTCAGAAGTCAATGGATGACTTGAGGTTCCAATTACTTAGACATGATTTGACTAAATTGGTAACTATATCAAATATAATAACATCTGCTTATCATAGGAAGACCATGCAATTGGATCTCCAAAATGGCTGAGTAGGGAATGGCAGGCTGCAATCCTACTCTGGAAACTGTGGAAAGGTAGGCAGATTTACTAGGCAGAAGGGAAGCTGTGGGACTGTGGTGGCAATTGGAGAGGGCAGCTAGAGATGGGAGACCAAGTTGGCCTGGATTGAGGTGGGGGAGGGAACCTATGGGGGATAGGACACACAAACCAGCTCAGAGCATTAAGTAAGCCCGGGAAGTGACCTGGCTGGAAAACCAGTGCTCAGTGTCTCCTAGAGTGACTTAAGTTCCCCACCCCATGGACCAGGCTAGTATCCTGGTACCCAGTAGTCTGCTGAGTTAGGGGAGCTCTGAGGCAATCAGGTGTGGGGGCCAATGCCCACCCAACTCTGGGGGAGAAAGGTGCTGGGGGAGGAAAAATAATGTGGGCAGACCAGAGGAAAACCCACCAGCCTGCACTGAAACAGCTTAAGGGAGAAGGGCATGGGAAGAAGGGAGAGGGAAATGATCAGGCAGCCTGCCACACACACCTGCCCTGTGAGAGAGAGTACCTGGGTCAGTGAGCAGGTGGGTTGACAGGTGCCTAACAGCCCTGGAGAGGAGGAAGCCTGGAGAGGCAATTTGCAAAACATTAGAAGCCTAATTGACCTGCAGTAAAAGAAAGCAGGCAGAGCCAGAAAACAAGCCTTCAGAAGCCTTTAAAAGCTTAACCTAATTCGTGGAGTCCTCTGTTTAATCACTGGTACTTCCTAAATTAAAAGCCCAAATGGCCTAAATGGTAAAGGATGTGGAGAGAGGCACCCCAGGAGCTGCAGGGAGCAGAAGTTGAAGGACAGAAGCCTTGGAACAGGGAAGTTTGACTAATATTTCCTTTGTTCAGTTATTTGATTTGTTACTTTTAATTTTTTAATTCCTTATACTTTTCTCTACACTAGGATACCTTACCTGGGGAAGGCAGGCTTCAAAGTGATTGGTGAGCACTAGCAGTCTAAGGCAGTTACTAGTGGCCTGAGAGTGAAACCTGTTTTATTTTTTTCTTGTTCTTCCTTTATTTCCTTAATGTTTTTTCTCTTTTAACGCCTTAGTTTATTTATTTCTTTTATTTCTTTCATTTTCCCCTCTTCCATTGCTTTTAGGTTGTTCCATATTCTCTTTTTTGTTCCACATTTTCTTTCTTCTCAACTTACTGTTTTTTATTTTATTCTGTTTCTCTCTCTCTCTCTCTCTCTCTCTCTCTCTCGTACGCACGTATGCTCTCGGTCTCGCTTTCTCTCTCCCACATTTTAAAAAAAAATTAATTCTTTTTTTTCTTGATTTTTTACTTATTACATATTTTCATTTTCTTTTCTTCTTGGTCTTTTAAGGTTCCAGAAATACTAAGGGAAGCTTTGCAGGTTAACAGAAAAAAACAGGAGAGAAAGGGTGGGAAGAAAGTGTAGAAAAGGAGATTATTAGTAAAAATAACTAAAAAAGATAAAATAAGAAATAAAAATAACTTATGAGATATATAAACCTAAAGAAAATATGGCTAATCTAGTACTAACTTGAGAGTAATACCTTTATATGTTAATGGATTAAACTCTACAATAAAAAAAAAGATAGGCAGAATGTATGAGGGAATATGAACTATCTATATGTTGTCTACAAGCAACTTACCTTATTCCCAGGGATGCAAAGAGGTTGCAAGTGAATGGTTGGAAAACAGTTTCACATGGAAACAATAGCCAAAAAAAAAGGATGGGAGTAGAGAAAATGTTCCTTCAAATCTATACTTCTTTATTCCATTTTCTGAGGAGTTAATGATTTGGTTTATCTCTATGTTTCCAGTTAACTTTACCTGGGATCTTGCCACCAATTCTTCTTGGTTGCACAGTGTATAACAACCAGATAAGAGCCCTTATCCGAAACTTAACTTCTCTTTTAAACATTTCACAAATCCAGATATGCATATTCCCCTGGCTATCCCTGGCACCAGTCTGGGACAAAAGCAAGGTATACCTTGGCCATACAGATTAAGATAACAGAGAGTTGCCAGGTTCAAAGTAGAAAAGTATGAAAATGAAAATATCATTACTGATACCCAGCAAACCCCAAGCTTTATTGAAAACAGTCGATTGAATGGAGCATTGCTTTCAAAAATGGCTGATATCATTGGATGGTCAAGAAAAATTTACAGCTGAATAATATTCCTTTGTATGTGTATACCATATTTTGCTAATCCGTTCATCTATTGTTTGATACTTGAGTGACTTCCAACATTTGGCAATAGTGAATAATGCCACTATAAACATTGGTGTGCATATATATTATCATATCCCTGCTTTCAAGTCTTCTAGGAATATACACAGCAGTTGGGTTGCTGGATCATATGTGAGTTCTATGGTTAGCTTTCTGAGTTACTGCCAGATTGTCCTCCACAATGGTTGCACCATTCTACATTCCCATCAGCAGCAGATAAGTGTTTCCATTCCTTTACATCCTCTCTGTTTTTTAATAGCCATGAGTCTAATAGGTGTGAATCATATCACATTGTAGTTTTGATATGCACTACCCTAATAGCTAGTGATGTTGAGCATCTTTTCATAGGATTTTTAGCCAG
>JAQZBX010098843.1:0-11533 GCA_029593785.1 Cabassous unicinctus
GGACTCATCCAAGTAACCTGGCGAGGAGACGACGATGGGCAACAGCCATCCCAGGGAATGGAGAGGGCCTGCAGCTGAAGGCAAGATAATCCCATCCACTATATCCATGGAATATAAGCCCTCTCTCACTTGGAGGTGGAGTGGACATCACCTTCCAAGTCCAATCAGGATGGGGGGAGGAGCTGTGGACTAGAGTGGAATTGGTGGTGTTCTGTTGTAGACATGCTGTGATTCAAGCAATGGAAGAAATTGTAACAGTGAGGTGGAGACGGTGGCCCCTGGACATTTTTGGGGCAGGGAGAGAAGGGGCAGTTGAAATACTCGGGCTTTTTTGGGACTTTGGGGGTTGTCCTGAGTGGCGAAGCAGCGACGAATGTAGGCCATTTTCCATCAGAATATACCATGCAGAACTGGTTGGGAAAGAGTGTGGTCTGTGATGTGAACTGTAGTCTATGCTCGGTGGCAAGGCCCCAGGATGTGTATATCCATTGAGGGTGTAGTACCACACAGATGGGGAATGGTTGTGTGGGGTGTTTTGGGGGGTGTGGGTGGTGGGGAGCATGGGAATCCCTGTAGTTTCTGAGTAATATTTGGGTAATGTAGGCACCTTTATAAAATGTATATATATATATATATAACAAATAACATTTATGTAAACAAATGAAAAAAAAATAAAAATAAAAATAAAATAAAAAATAAAAATATATATATATATATATAAAAACATTTATGCAAGTAAATGTACATATATGCATATGTATTTATATATCATTTTACAAATGGTATGTATTGTAAAAATTTTTGTTTTTTACCAACAACAAAATATATAGAGAGGGAGAGAGTAAAAAATAAAAAAAAATAAAAAAAGCTGTACTGAGAGGGAAATTCATAGCCATAAATGCATATATCAAAAAAGAAGAGCTCAAATTAAAGATCTAACTTTCCACGTGGAGAAATTGGAAAAACAACAACTAACTAACCCCAAAGAGAGTAGAAATAAGGAAATAAAAAAGATTAGAACAGAACAAATAGAAATAGAAAATAAAAAGCACTAGAAAAAATAAACAAAACCAAAAGCTGGTTCTTCATGAGTATCAGCCAAAGTGCCAAATACTTAGCCAGACTAACAAAGAAAAAAAGAGAGAAGATGCAAATACACAAAATAAGAAATGAGGAAGTGGATATCACCAATGACCCCACAGAAATAAAGAGTATCATAAGAGGATACTTCGAAAAATTATATGCCAACAAGAAGGATAATTTAGAGGAAATGGGCAAATTCCTAGAAATTCGCAAGCAGCCTACATTGACAAAGAGGAAATTGATTAACTCAACCGACAAATTACAAGGAAAGAGATAGAATCAGTCATCAAAAATCTCCCAAATAAGAAGAGGCCTGGACCAGACAGCCTCACAGGTGAATTCTACCAACAATTCCAGAAAGAACTAACACCAATCCTGCCTAAAATCTTCCAAAAAATAGAACCAGAAGGATCATTGCATAACTCATTCTATGATGTCAAAATCACCCTAATACCACATCCAAAGATGCCACAAGAAAGGAAAATTACAGAACAATCCCTTTAATGAACCTTGATGTTAAAATCCTCAGCGAAATACTGGCTAATTGCTTTCAACAACACATCAAATGAATTACACTCCATGGCCAAGTGGATTTCACCCCAGATATTCAAGGAGGGTTCAGCATAAGAAAACAAATCAATGTATTATACCACAAAAACAGATAGAATAAAAAGAGTATATGATCATCTTTATAGATAAAGAAAAAAACTTTTGAGAAAATACAGCACCCTTTCCTGATGAAAACACTGCAAAAGGTAGGAATAGAAGGAAACTTCCTGAACATGATAAATGGACTATATGGAAAATCCACACTAACACCATCTTCAATGGTGAAATCTTAAAGTTTCCCTCTACCATTGGTAGCAAGACAAGGATGCCCACTATCACCACTCCTATTTCACATTGTCTTGGAAATACTTGCTTGAGCACTGAGGTAAGAAAAAGACAGAAAAGGCATCCAAATTGGAAAGGAAGGAGTAAAAATTTCACTATTTGCAGATGACATGATCCTTCATATAGAAAGCCCTGAGAAATCTACAACAAAGCTTCTAAAACTTATAAAAGAGTTCAGTAAAGTCACCGGCTATAAGATCAATGCTCAAAAATCAATAATCTTTCTGTATCACAATAATGAACAATCTGAAGTGGAAATCAAGAAAAAAATACCATTTACAATAATAATTAAAATAATCAAATACCTAGGAATAAATTTAACAAAGGATATAAATGACATATTCAGAAAACTATACAACACAGTTAAAGGAAATCAAAGAACACTTAAATAAATGGAAGAATATTCCTTATTCATGGATAGGAAGACTAAACATCACTAAGATATCTATCCTACCCTAATAAATGACAGATTTAATGCAATCCCAATAAAAATCATCAAAACATTTTTAATGTATTGGAAAAGCTAACTACAAAATTTATTTGGAAGGGTAAGAGGCTCTGAATTGCCAAAGACATATTGAAAAAGAAAAATGAAATTGGAGGAATCATGCTACCTGACCTTAAAATATACAACAAAACTACATTGGTCAAAACTGCATGGTATTGGCACAAGAATAGACATATCAACCAAAGGAATCAAATTGATAGTTCTGATATGGATCTTCATATATACAGTCATCTGATATTCAAGAAGGCTAACCTACCCACTCAACTGGGAGAGAATGCCCTCTTCAACAAATGGTGCTTGGAGAACTGGCTATCCATATCCAAAAGAATAAGAGAGGAACACCTTCTCACACCATATACAAAAATAAACTCAAGATGGATCAATGATCTAAATATAAGAGCCAAGATGATTAAGACCTTGGAAGATAATGTAAGGAAGCATCCACAGAAACTTGTAATAGAAAATGACTTCATGAACTTCACACCCAAACCAAGAGAAGAGAAGGGAACATAGATAAATGGGTAACTCTTCAAAATTAAAACATTTTGCACCTCAAAGGTGTCTGTCAAGAAAGTGAAAAGACATCCTACCCAATTAGAGAAAATATTTGGTAACCATATATCTGATAGGAGCCTAATATCCAGCATATATAAAGAAATCCTATATCTTGAAAATACAGTGACAAACAACCCATTTATAAAATGGGCAAGTGATTTGAACAGACACTTCTACAAATAAGAAATACAAATGACTTAAAATCACATGAAAAGATGCTCAACATCACTATTAGGGAATTGGAAATCAAAACTACAAAGAAATACCATCTTACATCCATTAGACGATGGCCATTAAAAAAACCTGAGGACTACAAGTGTTGGAGAGGATGTGGAGAATGGGAAGTCTTATCTAATGCTGATGGGAATATAGAATGATCCAGCCATTGTGAAGGAAATTTGGCAGTTCCTCAAAAAAATTAATTATAGAACATCCCTATGATCCAGCAATTCCACTGCTGGATATACACCCAGAAGAATTGAAAGCAAAGACACGAACAGATATATGCACACCAATGTTCATAGCAGCATTATTCATGATTGTCAAAAGTTGAAACCAACCCAAATGCCCATCAACAGGTGAATGGATAAACAAAATGTCATATATACATACAATGGAATATTACTCAGCTGTAGGAAAGAATACAGTACTAACACATGGGATAACATGGATAAATCTTGAGGGCCTTATGTTAAGTGAAGCAAGCCAGGCACTGAAGGACAAATATTACATGACCTCTCTGATATGAATTAAGCAAATCTATATAATTCAGAGAGCTAGAGACTGGTAGATAAATTTACAGGAAATATAAAGGGAAAAAAAGGTTGTGAACCAAAGCCCATATAGTTGAAAACTATGAAAGGTGAAGTGAGTAGTTGGGCAGTGAAGGGATATGGCAGTGGTGTAGGGATAGTATTGGGTTGGGTGGTGCAATCTTGACATGCAGTTTGGGTGGAGAGGATTGTTTGGACAGTCCATCAAAAAGTATTTTTAGACCTAAAACACACCTGAATTGGGATGAACCTCTTTCCAAGTGCTTAATAGCCTTATTTTTAAATATATTTTTATTTTTTCTGAAAGAGACTTGGATTACATAAAATGTTACATAAAAAGGTATAAGGGATTCCCATATGGCCCTCTCCCCACACGTCCCTCTTTTCCCCACATTAACAACTTCTTTCATTAGTATGGCAAATTCATTGCAATTGATGAACACATTTTAGAGCATTGCCACTAAGGATGGATTATAGTTTACATTGTAGTTTACACTCTCTCTCACTCAATTCTGTAAGTTATGGCAGGATATATAATGGCCTATATTTGTCATTAAAATGTCATTAAGGACAATACCAAGTCCCAAAAGTGCTCACATATTACACCTCTTTTTCCCTCTCCCTGTCTTCAGCACCTCCTTAAACCACTGCCTCCACATCAGTGATATAACTTCTTCCATTGCTAGAATCACAATAATTCTATAGTAGAATACCAATAAGTCCAATTTAGTCCATATTTTATTTCCCAATCTTGAAGATTCTAGGATGGTGATGCCAACTCCACCTCTAATTGAGAGGGTCTTTGATCCAATATGGCTGATGGATGGGACTATATTGCTTGCAGTTGTAGACTAAGTTCCTTTGTATGGTTGTTGTCCATCCTCCCCTCCTTGTCAGTTGTCCTGGGTGAGTCCAATGAACTGGAGAGTAGGTGATGCAACTCCACTGAGGCTCAGAGCCCAGCTGGCACATGGAGAGCCCAAAGATTCAAGTCTCTCTTGGATGTACACCTACTAACTTCAGCACCAACTATATATTCAAATAGAAAGGACAGAAGACACATATGTTGAGAAGTCACAACTCTGTCAAACTCTGTCACACTCAGGGCACAAACTCCACAGTAGGGCCCACTGTCAAGACACCAAACTCTGGAGCTATCTGCCAAGACTGTAGCACCTGGGTGTCTCCAGACACCTCAGGATCCCCATTCTTTGGGGCAGTATCTACTTTGACAGTCTATGAGGTCCTGCTTAGATATGCATAAGGGTTACCTCTGGGATGACCTCCTAACTCACTTTGAAGCCTCTTAGTCATATAAACTCATTTGTCTTTACTTTTTCCCCTTTTTATTCAATGTATTTTTCTGTTGCATTGCTAGTTGGTGTCTCATAGTAATCCCTTGATGCCAAGGAGTCTTACCCCCAGGAGTCATGTCCCACACTGGTGGGAACGTAATACATTTATATGCTGAGATTGGCTTAGAGAATGACCACACTTGAGCACATGAAGACTCTCAGAAGGTAATTCTTAGGCACCCTACAACAATAGGCTATGTTTCAATTTCAAGAGCAAAGTCTCATAAGCATAGTCATCAATATCAAGGGACCATCAATGGATCATCCTCCTTCACTAGTCATTACCCCGTTACTTGGGGAATTGTTTCTCTTCCAATAAAGAATATAGCAGAGCTCCCCAGGATGGGAATTCAATACTCTTTTGGTTATTGTGTGAATGTCTACCCTCTGTGATAATGCCCCATGAATATTTGAACACATTTATATATATTTATATATCACACATGCAAAATGCCTTTTTAAAAACTGACATTTTTTTGTTTATTTCACCAATTGATTTTCTTGTGTTGAACACCCTTGCATACCAGCTTAAACCCTCTTCATTATGGTGTATAATTCTTTTAATGTGCTTTTGGATTCAGTTTGCAAAAAGTTTTTTGAGGATTTTTTACATCTATATTAATTAAGGCTATCGGTCTGTAATTTTCTTTTTTGTAGTGTCTTATCTGGTTTTGGTATTAGGATGATGTTGGCTTAATATAATGAGTTTGGTAGCATCTTTTCCTGTACAATTTTTTGGAAGAGTGTGAGCAAGATTTTTAGGTCATTTTTGAATGAGTGGTAGAATTCACCTGTGAAGCCATCTGGTCCTGGGCTTTTCATCTTTTGGAGTTTTATGATGATTGTTTCAATCTCTTCACTTGTGACTGATTTGTTGAAGTCTTCTGTTTCTTCTAGGGTCAATGTACGTGGTTTGTGTGTTTTTAGGAATTTGTCCATCTCATCTACAATGTTTAGTTTATTTTTTGTCATGCAGTTGTTGATAGTATTCTCTTATGATCTCCATTAATCCTCCTGGATCAGTGGAAATGTCCCCTCTCTCATTTCTGATTTTATTTAATTGCTGCTTCTTTTTTTTCTTTGTCAGTCTAGCTAAGGGTTTGTGGATTTAGTTGATCTTGTCAAAGAAACAAATTTTGGTTTTGATAATTCTCTCAAGTGCTTTTTTGTTCTCAATTTCATTTATTTCTGCTCTGATCTTTACTATTTCTTTCCTTTAGTTTGTTTGTGTTAGTTTGCCGTTATTTTTCTAGTTCCTCCAGGTGTGCAGTTAGAGCTTCAATTTTAGCTCTTTCTTCTTTTTTAATGTAAGCATTGAGGGCTATAAATTTCATTCTCAGCAATGCCTTTGAAGTGTCTCATAGGTTTTGATATATTGTTTTCTCATTTTCATTCATCTCAACATATTTCTTGAATTCCCTTGCTATTTCTTCTTTGACCTACTGATTATTTAAGACTTGTTTAATCTCCAAATTTTTATGCATTTACTTTTTCTGTTCATTATTGAGTTCCAGCTTCATTCTGCTATGATCAGAGGAAGTGCTTTGTATAATTTCAATCTTTATAAATTTGAGTCTTGTCTTTTGACCCAACATATGGATTATCTTGGAGAAGAATCCATGAGCATTTGAAAAGAATGTATATCCCGCTGTTTGGGGATGTAATGCTTTATAGATGTTGGTTAGGTCTAGTTCATTTATCATATTATTCAAGTTCTCTGTTTCTTTATTTATCCTCTATCCAGATGTTCTATCCAATACTGAGAGTAGTGTATTGAACTCTCTAACTATTATAGAGACATGTATTTCTTCCTTCAGTTTTGCCAGTGATTGCCTCATCTTTCCTGGGACATTCAGGTTAGGTGCATAAATATTTAATGTAGTTATTTCTTATTGGTGAATTACAACTCTTATTAATATATAACAACCTTCTTCATCCTGTATAACAGTTTTACTTCTGAAATTGATTTGTCCATTATTAATATCACTACTTCCACTCTTTTTTGATTATTATTTGCATGTAATAACTTTTTCCAACCTTTCACTTTTAACTTGGTTGTGTACTTATATCTGAGGGGGGTTTCTTGTAGACAACATATAGATGGCTCATATTTTTTATCCATTCTATCAGTCTATTTCTTTTAATTGGGGAGTTCAAGCCATTAACATTCAATATTATTACTGTAAAGGTATTACTAACTTCATCCATTTTGTCCTTTGGCTGTCTGTTGTCATGTTGTTCTATTGTCTGTCTTTTTAGTCTTTAATGTACCCTTCTTAATAATCTTCATTTCTACACTCTTCTCCAACTCTTGCCGTTATTTTTTCCTTTCAGGCTGTAGCACTCCCTCTAGTATCTCTTGTAATTCTGGTCTTTTGGTAACATATTCTATGAGGTTTTTTTTTGTCTGTGAAGTCTTTTAACTCACTTCATTTTTTAAGAACAGTTTTCCTGTATACAGAATTCTTGTGTGGCAGATTTTTTTCTTTCAGTACCTTAAATACATCATACCATTTTCTTCTCATCTCCATGGTTTCTTTTGAGAGGTTGGCATTTAATCTTATTGAGTTTCACTTTTAAGTGATGCTTTGCTCTTCTCTTGCTGAATTCAGAATCTCCTAACTCTGATATTTGTCATTCTGAATAGTAGTTATCTTGGGGTAGGTCTATTCAGATTTACTATGTTTGTAGTGCATTGTCCTTCTTGAGTATTGATATTTATGTCTTTCATAAGGGTTGGGAATTTTTTGTTCATTATTTCCTCTAATATTCTTTCTGCCTTTTTTCCATTCTCTTCTCCTTCTGGGACAATGATAATGTTAATGTGCATTTTGCATTGTCATTCAATTCCCTGAGATTATTCCATAATTTTCATTCTCTTCTTCTCTTTCTGTTCTCCTGTCTTTTCCAGTTCAGGTGTTCTGTCTTCAGAATCTTTAATTCTGTCTTTGAGCAATTCAAATCTGCTCTGTTGTGTTTCTAATGTATTTTTAATCTCATCCATCATGAATTTCATTCCCATGAGGTTTGTTACTTTTCTTTACTGGCTTTCAAATTGTTCTGTATGCTCACCCAGTGTCTTCTTAATATCATTTATCTCTTTAGTCATATTTTCTTCAAATTCTTTGGATTGACTCAGGAGCATTGTATGATTATCACTGATTACTTGTCTTTTATCCTGTATCTCATCAGGATATTTGGTTTGTTCCTTTGGTTGTGCCAAATCTTCATGTTTCCTAGTATAATTGTAATTTTTTGCTGATATCTAGATATCTGAATATGTTGGTGAATTTATGCTGATGGCCAATTACTCTCTTTTGCCTACTGTTTTTTCCCAAGGCTCTTCTTTGATATTTAGATCAACTTATTCTTTGTCTTTATTGCCCAACTTAAGTTATCAAAATAGGTCCAGCTACTCACCAATGGGGCACAGATTTTCTCCTAGGGGTTAGGCTACAGAGAGGACTAAAACTGTTTTGGTTTTTTTTCCGTTCAATTAACAGACCAGTTAGCAGACCACATTCATCAGCAGACCTTTCCACAGAGGTGTTTCAGTATCAGCTTTTCTGTGTTCCTCTGTTGAATCTCCAGAGTGGAGAGTCAAAGTGCGTTTGGCTGGCCAAATTCACTGAAGAAAAGCTTGCCAGCTCTACCTTCCTTTTCCCTTGAAACAGGGAGGAAGATGTCTGTTCCCCCTCAGTCAGCTGCAGTGATCTAAGGATTTTACCCAGGTTAATATTTTGCGGGTAAGGGTGGCAAACACTTCCCAGCCACTGTGGGGATCTGGTAACTCATGATTGTTGTTTCATGTTCTTCATCTCTCTGTCCCTCACCTTCTTGGGAGTTTTGTAGCACTGTCCTGGTCTGTTGAACCCCAGAGTAATTCCCTCCCAACAGCTTTTGGCTCTTTCTCCATTGTTTTTTTTTGTGTGTGAGGGACTTGAACCCTGCCTTCTACTCTGATGCCATCTTGCCACAATCTTTAAACCTGCTTTTTAAAAAAAAATAGATGTGCTACTGTATGGATGAAACATGAAGACACCATGCGGAGTGAAATATGCCAGATTGGGAACCACCCAAGGCAGGTAGCCAACATCTGCCTGAAGGCCTGGGCCTGCAGGAGCCCTGGGCACCAAGTTCCTGCCTGGCCTGGCTTTGTGCCTTCATGCAGCACACACTCACTGTCACTGGGGTTTCCTCACAACTCAGCAGTCTGAAACAAATTGGGGCTCAGATCAGCTCCACTATCATGGGAAACCTCAGCCAGAAGCCCAGATAGATACTTGGAGATCATGGGCTTGGAGACAGGCCATCTGAAGTCATCACCACCTGGGAGGAGGCGCTCTCTGAGATAGGAACTGTGATGTCCTTGGACCCACAGATAACAGGGGTCTGGGATGAGAGGTGGGCCCAGGGGTCGCCCTGCAATTCCCCAAGTGGCTGAGGCTGCCTGGGACAGTGGGCAGAGCCTCCACTCCCACCTCCTGTTCCTTTGTCATCCAAAGGCAGGCTTCCCCTGTGGGCTCTGGGGGCTTAGAGCTAAGGCCTTATACATACAAATCCTACTTATTCACCATGGCAATGTCTTTCAAGAGGAAGAGGGAATCATTGGCAGAAAAGAGAACTCCTGTCACAAATTACTGCAATAGAATATCACCTCTCCCACCCCCGTTATTTGGAGGTACACAAACCCAAAGCCAAACTTGTCAAAGAGCAAAATTGTCACTGGCCTTGTCTTTCTGACCATTTGAAATTCAAACAGGAAAACACCACAGATGGAGAGCAAGATACATGAGCATTCCAACTCTTTCCTTTGGGGAATCCAGCATGGCTATGTGAGGTTTGGTTGTCTTAATAACTAATCTCAGAACTCCTAGCCTGTCTCTGGTGTCATGCATATGTGCCCTACTGACTCAGCATTCCTGCAATCTGTGAGATGTACCATGAACACAGGATATTTGGGTTACTAGGAAGAGACATCCCTTATGGTAATAAAAATATCCCCACTTATATGGTAACTGCTGTGAATTGTGTGTTTGTGACATGTAATGGGAGGCAGACCAAAAGACAAAAATTTTTAGTTGGGAATTCTAGCCAAACACCATCGCTTGTGGATGTTTACCTCTCCAAGTGATCATGACTGAAACTTCATGGAAGAATATCCAACTTCCTTTGTTCCAATTGCATGGTCACAGTAAGTGCAGAGCTATTTTTGGGCCTTTAAGTGGACTTAACACAAGGTAGTAATGACATGAGCACAACTGAGACCTCCCATCTTTCCAAAGGGCTTTATCTGCACTTTTGTTTACAGGTCTATCTCTTAAGAGTCAAATTAAGCTAGGAAAACTCTTCTAAAGTTGATCTATTTAAGATGGTAAGTACAGGTAAATACAAATTTCTAGACAAGGCATTGTCTTTTTTTTTTTTTTTTCCTGTTAAAGCCAGATAGAATGTAGACTAGACTTTATTGGTATGGTTGATCTCTTAGCCATACATTTTTCTTTTCTTAGCAAGTCTTTAAAAATAGATAAATCATTCTTAGCTTGTGGTTTATTAAAAAGAAATACAAAAAGGATGACATCAGGAAACCGTAATTCTAGGAGACATCACAGAAAGAACATAAAATGCCCTGAAAGAAATTAAAATGCCCATTTTCTTTCCTTCCATACTTCTCCTTAAAAGCTAAAGTGCACTGTGTCAAACCTCATGTTAAAATGACAAGCTCTGATGCCCTAGGAATGTCTTTGTGAAATCCTGAAACTGACCTGGTTGAGATTTGCTCCCTCTGATAGGCTTCTGCCTTCTTCTCAGGATCAAAGTCCATGGTCTCTCTTTGTCAGGGCTCCTTTTCTTAACTTCTTATGAGGCAGAGTCAATGTAATGAGAGCAATGGAGCTGCTGGATTCTCAACCTAAGCTGACAACAGCTAGGAATTTAAACACACCTGCCTCAGTTTCTAAGGGGGCAAAATTAAGCTATAAGCCTTTTCTTACTCCAGATTTCCCAGTCTTCCAAGTTCCCACCTAAGGATTTGGCCTGGAAAAGATAACTAATAAACTGAGACCTGAAGCAATTAATATTCCTAGTTTACTCTTTTTTACAAACCAGGTTTTCCTAGGGAAAAAGTAGGCCCATATTTGGGGTTCTCCCCAGCGGAGGCATGGCAAACCCATTAGGCTCCTGCACTTCTTTACCTTTCACTTCCTCTTTTTATCCTCATCAAGCTCTTTTGCCTTCTCTAATATTTCTTCTTTTCCTTTCTCTTGGGCCACTCTTGCTCATAGACTGAACTGTTATTGTAGTACCAGGAGTCATGGCCAGAGCCAGAGAGTTTAGTCACTTCCTCTAACCTTGAGGACTTAATT
>JAQZBX010098844.1:0-11535 GCA_029593785.1 Cabassous unicinctus
GTGTTGCCAGTTGGCACTTGGTATTAATCCCTCGTTGCCAGGGAGGCTCATCCCCGGGAGTCATGTCCCACGTTGGGGGGAAGGTAATGCATTCAAATGCTGAGTTTGGCTTAGAGAGAGGCCACATTTGAGCAACAAGGAGGCTCTCAGGTGGTAACCCTTAGGCACCCCATAACAGTAGGCTAAGTTTCAATTAGAACAGCAGATACTCATAAGGCTAGTCCTCAATAACAAGAACCCATCAGTGGGCTATCCTCTTTTGCCAGACACTGCTGTAGAGTCATTCTTAATTCATGGTTCTCTCTCTCTGGCTCCTCCTTATTGTTCAATCAGGAAGAAGAGAGAGGTATGCTAGCAGTTGGTAAATACACCTTTAGTTGCTGAAAGATTGTGATGAACATTAAAGTCTTCCTAAAGGGATATTTTCAATTGGACAGTGGTAAAATAGTTCAGGAAAGCTATTTGTTTTCCCCTACAAGATACTCCATAGTCTTATCATTCAGCCACCATTTGTTAAATTTTAGTGAGTGCCAATTGGTAGGACATAGATGTAAGTAAGACATGGTTTCTGTCTTCAACAAGCTAAAAGTTAGTAGGAGCGATGGACATGTAAAAAAATAGTACAGAGTTAAAATTTCACCAGTCAAATCTTGTACAAGATATAGAGTCATTGTATGGTGAATAAAGTATGAGGTAAAATGTGTTGAGAAATCACCAGACAGACTGGGAAGGTAGCATGGGATCAGTCATAGGGTTTTGAGTGCTATCGTGAGCAATTTCAACTTTAGTCTTTGATAATGAGGAGTGTTTTAGTTTCCTTATTGCTCAAGCAAATACCATGCAATGGGTTGGCTTAAACAATGGGAATTTATTTGCTCACAGTTTTGAGGCTAGGAGAAGTCCAAATCTAGGTGTCATCAAGGCAATGCTTTCTTCCCAAATACTGGCATTCTGGGGCCGGCTGCTGGCAATCCTTAGTTCTAGCCTTCTCTGTCACATGGTAATGCACATGGCAGCCTCTCCTGGCCTCTCCCTCCTCTTCCCAGTTCCATTGACTTTCAGCTTCTGGCTGCTCCTTCTGTGGCCTTCTTTCTCTTTGCCTGAATTTCATTCTGCTTATGAAAGACTCCAGTAATAGGATTAATACTTATCCTGAGTAACTTGGACCACACCTTAACTGAAGTAACCTCATCAAAAGGTCCTCCTTAAAATGGGTTCACACCCACAGGAATGGATTAAATTTAAGAACACCTTTTTCTGGGGTACATAGCTCCAAACCACCACAAGGAGCTAGTGAAGAGCTTAATAATAACTATAGTGATATGATTAGACTTGCAGTTTAGAAAGATAATTTGGGCAACAGTTTGGGAAGATAATTTTTTACAATGTGTTTATGTGTGTTGAGGGGAAAGGGGTGATGCTGGAGCAAGAAGAATGGTGAGAAGACAATTGCAGTGTTTCCAAGGAAGGATTATAAAAGCTTGGACTAAGCAGAAAAGAGAGAGGATTATAATGGTATTAAAGAGTTAATCTTAATAGGACCTGGTGAGAGAAATAAAAGATGTAAGGAATGAAGATGAGAGCTGAAATGGATGATGGTGCCACCATATATGATGAGGAGCTTGAGAGGAAGAGTATTAATGAGTTCAATTTTCCTTCTGTTGAATTTATAGAGACATTATAACATTAAGTGGACAGGTTCATCATTCAGTTGGATAACATATCTGAACTCCGTGGAGGAGTACAGGCAAGATAAAGATTCCATGATTCTGAAATTTGTATGTGGTAGTTAAAATCACAAGACTGTACAAGAACATATAGAGATATGAGTGGAAATGAGAAAGAAGCCTGAGGTCTTGAGTAATCCAACATTTAGAGGGTAGGAGGAGCAAGGGGAACAACAACAAAAAAGTGATCACTTGGAGCTATAGGCTGAGAGAGTTTAAGAAAGGAATGGCAAAACATGTCATATGCAACAGAAAAATAAAGACTACAAGTGTCCAACCTGGTTGTGTTTGACAGCTGGAAGTTATTGGTGACCTGTGCTGTGTAGTTTCAGTGGCATGTTAGTAGGAAGCTTGGGGGTGGCTAATTGCTGTGGGTTGGTGACTCGGCATTTTTCTCCTCCCAGAGGAAGGTGTTAGTGTAGAAGAACCACTTGATGCTAGAGGATGAATGGTAGTTTTGAGACTTGGAAGAGGTAGAAAAGAGGATGCAGGCTTGTTTTTAGAGGGGAGGAAGGAGACGAGATTTTTGAAAGGGCTTGTGCCTGATAGCCCCAGTTTTCTCAGGGAAGAAGGAGAAAGCATCATCTAGTGTGAAGTATGTAGAGGTAGACCAGAGAGACTTAAGAAGATCAGCAAATTTTTGAAAAAAACATTAGGAAATGGGAAAGGAGGTGTCGAAATAGGGGCAGGCCCAGCTAATTTCAAAAACAGTCTGTATTGATACAAATCTGCATGGTTAGACCCCTCCCAACAATCCTTACCTGCCGAAGAATAGGGGCAATGAAGGCAGGTTGTAGAATTGATCCAGGGCTCTGGATTTCTAAGCCATGTAAAACGTCTTAAGGTGTTGGTGAGGGATCCCTGGAGTCCAGGGATCTAGAAATGGAAGTGATTGAATAGGGGTTATAAAATCAGCTTAAGAGACTTGTAGCCTCAAAGAAATAGAAAAATGCAGGAAGTTGTCCTCACACACTAAAAGCAACAACAGGGCATTGTCAGCATGAGGTGAGATTTTGGTTATAGTTACAGATGACGACAATACCCAGGCTGTGTCATGAGTGAGCATAATTGAAATAGAGTGAAGGAAGAGATTGTTGGCATTGATTGAGTAGATTGCCCATGTGGACATTTAATTCACAAAGGATGCTGGCAGGACTTAGGTTGAAGATTAAAAGCTATAAACCATATGCGTAAGTACAAAAAGAATGTTATGGAAAAGGCACTTGGAAGATGCCAGAAGCTAGAGTTGGATAAAGTAAGTTTCAAAGAAGGGGCATTTTTATTGTGTGTAGAAGAACAGTTGTTTATAAGTAGCAATAAAGGCCTAGGGAATGCCCCCGTTCTGTGATTTTTACAAAAGAGCATCTGGTGGAGAAAGGAAGTGGGTATCCTCCAAGGCAAGCTGGTGTATAACGACAATAAAGAGGGGGAATTCCAAAGAGTCTGAAGATAAAAGGGAGTTTGTTTGTGATGGAATGGAGATTCTGTGGAGCACAAGGGGACTACTTTTTGGTGTGGGCATGCACCTTAGATGTCAGCAATTGGGATGACAGGTTCTCCTAAGGGTGGTGGCACCCAGAAATGATAAAGCAGTTGGGCAATAGGCTACGACTAGTAACTGGATGGGCCTTTTGTTGGATAGTAACTTACTGACCCCGAGCTCAAGCTAGGTGTCCAAATGCTGAATGCTCCATTCCAGCCCCTGCTCTTTTCACACCCCTGCAAACCACAGAACATTCTGTCCCCCAACAATTAAGGCAGTCCTCAGAAAGTCACTCCCTACCCTGAGAACAGCAAGCGCTGTACTTTTCCATCCCATATCTTTGTGCCCCTCTCAAACTCTGCCCAACTCCACCAGTTCAAAAGGTACTCCCCAGCTCAGTCAAACGAGCTGAAATCTCTCTTCAGACCCCTGCCATGCGGGCGGGTGGGCTGAATTTTCACTTCAGACCCCCGCCATGCAGGCGACCTAATAAACTCCTGTCTGAATCTTGGTCTGTCTCCAAGCCTCGTTCAACTGTAATCTAACAGATAATATCTGGCTTGATGACCTTTCTGCTACAAAAGTGACAGTAGTGTTCTAGAGGTAAATCAACATATTTTAAAAATGGACAGGGCTAAAAACTTTGCAAACAGAATTGTTAGAAGTACTACAAAACGAGCTCCCTGGAAATTTGTTTTTTAAGACAGTCTTTGTGCAGTAGATGCAGAGAATGCACATTGATGATTGTGACTAACCATTGAGTAGCTGTCAGCAGGTGAATAATGAAGATGCTTATAAAATATTAACATCAAGGAAAACCTTTTTAAGCTATGAAAGGTCTTAAGGTGACATTCTGCTCTCAGCCGTTATTCAACCCATTGTTCACTCAGCACTCAACAAGTTTTACAAGTCTGACCCACATAGAGATGCCCCTGGTGCACATACAGCCTCATTGGATCCAAGCTGATGGTTGCCTATCATTTTAAATGGTGACATTTTCTTGGAGGCCAAGTTTGGAAAATTATGTTTAGTGACTCCATGAAGTGACAGACAATTCTAGGCAATTTTTTTAATACTTAAAAAATTTTTAAAACTTCTTTAGATTACATAAATGTCACATAAAAAATATAGGGGATTTCCATATGCCCCACTCCCTATCCCTCCCATGTTTTCCCACATTAACAACATCCTTCCTTAGTGTGGTACATTTGTTACAATTGAGGAACACATATTGGAGCATTGACACTAAGCATGGATTATTGTTTACATTATAGTTTGCACTCTGTCCCGCACAATTTTGTAATTTATGACAAAATATAAAATGGCCTGTATCCATCATTGCAACGTCATCAGGACAAGTCCAATGTCCTGAAAATGGCCCATATTACACCTTTTTTTCCCTGTCCCTCCCCTCAGAACCTCCGGTGGCCTTTGCCTCCACATCAATGATAAAAGTTCTTCCATTGCTAGAATAACAGTAAGTCTATAGAAGAATAACAGTAAGTCTACTCTAGTCCATCCTTATTCCCTAATCCTGAGGATTCTGGGATGGTGATGCCCACTGAAGACCTTGTATTGAGTGAAGCAAACCAGGCACTGAAGGACAAATATTACATGACCTCACTGATATGAATTAAGCAGACTCACAGGGCTAGAGTCTGGAAGATAGGTTTACAGGAGACAGAAAGGGAGGAGAGGGTTATGAGCCAATGCCCATATGGGCAAAATCTATGATAAGGTGGAAGGGTGTGGTTGTGCAGTGGAGGGGCATAACAGTGGTACAATTATGTTTTTTTTTCTCTCTCCTGTATTTTGTTTCTTTTGTTTTTCAGTTCCATTAGATACCCAGTTTTCTCTATCTTGGTTTTCCTGTTCAAAAATCAGTGTCCTGTCCAAGCCTAATCAGGTTTCCATGATCAATTCCTGAAACTGAATCAAAACTTCTAATCCCCCAGCTTTGTTTGGGGGCATTAAGAAAGAAAACTATCTGATTAAATCAATTTGCAATGAGGTACAAATGATTTTTAGGCTTAGCTTTCTCAAGGATTTTTTATTTTAAAATGGGAACTTTTAGAAATTGTGTGGAGTAGATGATATTGAACATGCGTCTTCTCTTTTACCTTTTCTCTTCCTGTCTGCTGTTCACCAAAGTACTCCTTTCTGCTACTCCATGTCTAAAATTTGCTTGCTTCAGCTCTGGTGCCTGAGACTATACACAGGCAAAGTGGAATTCTAAAAGACATACAGTGTCCCACATGCTCCCAAATATTTTCCATACCAGCTTGCATCAGCAAATTCCTCCCCGGTTATTAAGTTGTTACTATTAGAACAATCTATGACTCGGCATTGAAAATCAAGTTTTAAAAATATCAAGGCTTATATTGAGGAGAAAAATTTTATTTTTCTGGGCACCTTGGTCAGCTTTGTACTTGATCTGTTCCTGTTGGAAATTGTAGTTGCCAATTTGGCTCAAGAAAAAGGGATACTATCATAATTTCAGCCCCTTTTGGGGGCCTGATCCTGGCTAAGTGCTTTCCATACATTATCTCATTTAATTCTTAAAACCCTAGGAGGGAGATGGAATGATCTCAACTTGACAGGAAACTTCAACGTAAGGTTAGGTAAATAGCTCAAGTGCTCATAGCTAGGAAGCTTGGAAACTGCAATCTGAACCAAGTTGGCCTGACTCCTTCCATTCCACTGTTCTCCAGGAAGCTTGTGTGCTTTTTGGAGGAGCACAGATGGAATGACATGCCCAGTCCTAACAGGAGTGATATCAGGTCTATCTGGTCATATAAGGAAGGCTCGAGAAGACATAGTACATAGCACGGAGGGGAGATTGACTATAAAAGGAGCAACTCCTTATCATAATTAGGCCTATTAACTATTAACTAATTAATAACTAACTATTATAGATGTATTAACTAATAAATAATTATTATAATATAACATAATTAAATATTTGTATGTTCCTGAAGATTTAGAAGTTGATGACATGATCTTTTGTCATCTCCTAACAATTTCCATCAGCCTTGTCACTTGAAGATCTTGGTTCATGTTTGGAGCATGGGGCATGTAGACACCAATGGGTACTCAATGATGCTTTATCTACCTTGGATCTGGATGAAGTTGTTTTTGTTCTTGTACAGTTGCAGCTAGGATGGAAAGAACCTGATTTATGGAATGTAGCAGGTCATAGATTGAAAATTTCAGGCCCCTCAGATATTTTTCTCAAGCAGCTTTTGCCAAATGTAGCATTTAGAGATGGAGAATAATGATTCTGGACAACTTCTTCATGGTATTGTGGCCGAAAAAATCTCTCCGCTTTCAAACTTAGGAATGTTGTGTTTTCCGTCTCCATTACTTACACTGTGGTAATGTCCTTGGTCAGGATATAATGGTGTCTTGGGGAGCACTAAGCCTTTTTGCTGAGGTGGGCTTGTCAGCAAATCAAATTGATAACATTTTTTACATGTTTTTTGGTTCATTTGATTTTCAGCCCAAGTTGCCTAATAAATATGGATGTTCTGTCCAGGGGATTTTCACTCTAATTATGGAACTGATGTTGCATCACTCTTGTAATCAGTTTACAACTTTTCCTGTTATCTGTGGGAGTGCTATCAGTGTGGAATGCTTTGAGTTCCATTATGAAAAGCTGTCGTGTTAGCTGCTCAGCCTTCAGAATCCACTAACTCTGTCAGAGTGGTTTTGGGGACCTCTAATATGTGACATGATTAAACACTGGGCCCTGGCTATTTTGTGGTTAGGGGAATTGGTTAGGGGATATATAGCTTGCCAACATGCCCGTTACAGCATTAATCCTTACAGGAACCTTTACTCCCATTTTAAACCTGGCCACACACACCACGTGTTAAAATGCTAGTAGCGGTTGTGAAAGCTGTGATCCTCATTTAGCAGACAAGAAATGAAATCAGACATAAAAAGCATGAGGAGATTCTACTCTCTTGGACTTTGGGTATTCAGCCTGTGTTATAAATATCAGCAAAAGAGCACTTTTTTTTTTCATGATTGATATACGTTTTTTAAAAAATAATTTTTATTTTTTATTTTTAAAGGAGCTTTAGATTACATAAATGTTACATCGAAAATATAGGGGATTCCCATATATCCCACCTTTTCCCCCTCCCACACTGTTCCCCATTAACAACATTCTTCATTAGTATGGTACATTTGTTACAATTGATGGACACATATTGAAGCATTGCTACTAACCATCGTTTATAGTTTACATTATGTTTCAACCTTTGACCCACACAATTTTATAGGTTTTGACAAAATATATAATGGCTGGTATCTGCCATTGTAATATCATGCAGAACGATTCCAATGTCACAGAAATGCCCCATGTTACACCTATTGTTACCTCTCCCTCCCCTCAGAACCTCTGGTGACCACTGTCTTTGTATCAATATTACAAGTTCTTCCATTACTAGAATAATAATGTCTACCTTAGCCCAGAGTTGCATTCCCCCGCTTATGTTTGTTCTTTCCTCTATCTTGAGGATTTTGGAATGGTGATGCCCACTCTGCTTCCAGTTGAGACGGGGTTTAGATCCCATGGGGCAGATGGATGGAACTGTCTTGCTTGCAATTGAAAATACACTCTGCTTTTTGGGTTGGGCGTTGTCCATCATCATCCTTTTAGTAGTTGTCCTGGGTGAATCTGATGAACTGGAGAGTAGGTGTTGGCTGCAACTCTGCTGAAATTCAAGGCTCACCCAGCATATGAACAGCTGGAAGATTTAAGTCTCTGGGACATATATTTAACAGGCATAGTATAATTATAGATTCAAATAAGTGGGATAGAAGAACCATGTGTAGGAAAATTATAAATGAGTCTAACTCTGATACATTGGGGGAGATGAATTATCATATATTCCAAGGTAAGGCCCACTGATGGGGTGCCAGTTTCCTGGGGTTGTCTGCCCTGCCTATAGTGTCCAGATGTCTCTAGAACCCCCAGGAGCCCCCCTGTTTGAAGCAGTCAGTGAGATCCTCCTGACACGTGCATAATAAGCTTAACCTCTGGAATGACCTCCCAACTCTCTTTGAAATTTCTTAGCCATAAAAACTCATTTGCATTTAATGTTTTAAGAGCTATTTTTGTTGTGGACATGATAATGAAGTCAGGCATAATATTTTCTACTTCACATTCTTTCTAAAAAAGATATTAGCTCATTTATGAGGAATCTTTTATGCCCTTTCTCCTCTAAGATGGGATTCCTCAGGGTATCAATGAGTGAAATTACATGTTTTTGGACATCTGTTCTTTCTTTCTATGCCTATATCCAGAGACAAATGAAAGAATGTCAAGCACGTGGAAAAAAAGATGGATGAAGCCTCTCTTCTGAGATGATGTCTTTGGTGCATTTGACCTCATTTACAGGCCCAAAGGAACAGTATGACACTCTAGGATAGTATCCCCAAACATTTGGTCTTCTCAACAGCATCTTGCTTCTTAAAATTTGTTTTCAGTGTTCCTGTGGTGTTAACCTTGAAAGTTCTTTCTCCTTTTACCTTTTCTAATTTTTTTTTCTCCAGGAATATTTGAGCATCCAGTACTTAGTTTATTAATGTAGATAGCATGACGGTTATGGTGAACTTTCTGAAAATTTTAGAAGGAAAATGGAGATATACAAAGCACACATACAATGAATGTGCTCCTGAGCAGTGTTCATTTATTGAATACCTAATATGGAATTATAATGTCACCTAAATGCCAGCATTCTTGAAATACAGAAGAGGTATAGTCCTGAACTGCATATCCTGATTAAACAAGCAGAGGTTTTCACTGGCAATCGGTTGGCCAAATCGAGCCTGCAGAATTGTTTACATTTAGTGTGTATGGTATTTAAAAAATCGATTCATTGCCAATATTTAAAAATTGGGAAAATTCACAGCAGTAAAACACAGGTTTTTTTGTTTTGTTTTTTTGCTTTCTGGCTTTTCTCAGATCTGGCAATCAGAGTCCTCATTCCTACTTAGCAACAATTGGTTGGCAGTGAGAAGTGGTTATCATGTTTAGACTCACATCACTGTTGGGCTGCTTCACTTATTTATGTGAACTACTCGGCTCCTGCTGGTATTTGAGTCTGTGCCCCCACCGTAAGGAAAGGAGCTATCAGGCAGACTGGCTAGGGTCTATGGGGGATCCTAGCTTAGCCTTGACTGGGATTTAGGTAAGCAAAGTGAAAGAAGCCATTTCACTTGGCCATAATTGTAAGTCTCTAAAGTCACAGGGTGGGATTTTATATAAGGAAATTTGCCTAATGAAGAAAAAGTCTGTGAGTTTGGGTATAGGAGAAAATAAAGTTGGCTTGTCAGACAGGAACTAGTATATTAATTAAGGCAACACTAGTTCCTATTACATTTATTTAATTTTTTTGTTAAAGATTTATTTATTTATTTCTCCACCCCTCCCTCATTGTTTGTGCTCGCTGTCTGCTCTCTGTTTGTCTTCTTTTTTAGGAGGCACTGGGAACCAAACCTGTGACCTCCCATGTGGGAGGGAGGTACCCAATCACTTGAGCCACCTCTGCTCCCTGGATATTACATTTAAACCTCAAAATCTCTGTGCCTCAGAATAATTGAAATTTATTTCTTGCTTATGTGAAGTCCAAAATGTGTGTTCCCAATGGGTAAATATTTCAAGCAGTGACTTAGGGGTCCAGGCTTATCTTCAGCATATAACATCCAAAGTCATAGCCGAAGACCATGGATGACTGTGTAAGGCAGGTTTTCATGGACCATACCTCTAAGTGATGTACATTATTTCCACCCACATTTTATTGACTACATCATTCTTCAAGGCAGGATGGAAAATGTAGTCCAGCTGTGTTGCCCAGGCAAGAGAGAAAACTAGCCAGTCTCTAGCATGAGAGATTGGAACCTTTGGGTTAAGCATTTAGGAGCTACAATAAAAGATTTCTTAATACATTTAAGTTATATTCATTGAATAACTGGATGTGTTGGGTTGTGTGCTATGCACCAATTAGGCTTTTGAGCAAAGGAGTAATATGGTAATACAACAGTGTTTTCAGAGATTAGCATGTAAAACAAGGGGAGGTAAAAGCTAAGTCAGGGTGGGTCATGAAGAAGCTGTTGCTAGCCTCCAGCTGGGTAGTAATGAGATTATTTGCCTACATGAAATACCAATAGTATCAATGACAACAATAGTTACTATGTACCAGGCAGTGTTCTAAGCACTTTACATGCATTTAATCATAATGCAAAATTAGGATATAAGTGCTATTATTCACTTATGGATGGGGAAAGCAAAGCTTTAAATGATTAAATCATTTGCCCATATTCACATTAGTCTTGGCAGAGTCTGAGAATTTCAATTGAGGAAGTCAAGGTTCCTTGTATGACTACTGTAGAATTAATAAAATGGAAATAAATCTAACAGAAACATAATGAGTTTAGGTGAACAATCATGACAAACCATGTTATTAATTTAAGAGGGGCACTCCAACTTAATAAACTATATTTAAAAAAATGTATTGTACTTCCAGAAACATTAGTAAACACCAGAGACTGAGTTATTGACGTGAAGTTCTGTTTTTGGCAGTTGATTGTTGGGATGGCCCAGACGGAGAACCTGTAGTACACCATGGTTATACTCTCACTTCAAAAATTCTCTTCAGAGATGTTGTGGAGACCATCAATAAGCATGCCTTTGTGAAGAATGAGTAAGTACAGCAGTGTCTGAGAGCAAAGCTCTCCTACCTGGCAGAGGGAGCGTTGCCAGCTGTAACATGGCTACAGAATCACACATTCTCCCTTAAATTCTATGACCCCCTCCCTACTATATTTTCCTCCTTCCTTCCCAGCAAAGTGTCATGAACAAATGATATGGGTTCCATGTTTCTCATGCTCCATTTCTTCCTCATCCCATTCTCTCTCTCCCTACCTATTTAAAAACATACTTGCAGAGTTATCTTGAAGCCCAGAAACATCTATATATATAACAGTTTATTGGTATTATACTACAATACAGCAAAATAATAATATCTAGGTTTCCAGCTGTCCTATGTATCCTGAAGTATCTGGCATCCTTATGTTACTTGACCCATCCTAGGCATTTGATAATGTTGACTATTTCCTCACCAATAATTGCTTTTCTTGACATCCATCATAACATTTTCTCCTCCATTGTCTTGCTTCTCACCCTTCTTTTTTGGCTTGTGGTCTTTTATTCCATTTCTTCACTCCCTAAAGACTTACTGTTTCCTAAGCTGTTGCCTTTGGCCTACTTTATTTTGGATGTTTGTCCAACCATATGTCCAGAACTTTTTCATAAAC
>JAQZBX010098845.1:0-11533 GCA_029593785.1 Cabassous unicinctus
AAGCACAATGCTGTGATGAAACTGAGAACCACTGAGTGTACACTATTTTAGACCATACAAGACAGGAGAACATGTAACACAGTGAACCCCATGGTGGGTGATGGACTATGGTTAACAGTATAAATATGAGAATGTTCTCTTAGTAGTGCTAACAAATAGGTAGTACTAATACATGGTGTTATTATACAATGGTTTGTAGAAAAAATACACTGGCATATGCTATGGACTATAGATAGCACTAATATTATGATGGTGTTTGTAGCAATTTGATATTGATGAATTCCAAAAAGAAATATTAGGTTATGTTTTTAAACTCGTCTTTTCCTCTGGGTGTATTAAATTGTATTAGATTCAAAGGTTTTACTTTTATTTAATTGAATTATGGTTAGGGCTTTGATTGGGCAATGTCAGTAGGTTATTGAGACCCAACCCTTGGTGGGTGTTGACACACAGATAAAAGGCATGGCAAAGGAAAGAGTTGGAGTTCTGATGCTGAGTTTTGAACTGAAGCCCAGGAAGTGAACACACAGGAGTAGAACACAGAGGAATAGAGAGAGCTCTTAGACATGGAAGAAGCCCCAGGGAGAGAGACAGAGCCATTCACCTGATAGACTACAGGTGGCCTTGAAGAAAGAAACAAAGCCTAGAGAGCATCATAGTCTACAGCTGACCTTTTGGAGAAAAAAGGAGCTAATCCTGGAGAGAAGCCAGACCTAAGAAGAGAGGAACCCAGGAAGACAACCCTCATAGATGTCAGCAGCCATCTTGCTCCAACACATGGCAATAGAGATTGGTGAGGTAAGTAAATTATGTTTTATGGGCTGGTAACTGTAAGCTTCTACCCCAAATAAATGCCCTTTATAAAAGCCAACAGATTTCTAGTATTTTGCATCATCATCCCTTTGGCTGACTAATACAGAATTTGGTACCAGGAGTGGAGTAGTGCTTTTACAATTACCAAAATGCTGGAAAAGTTTTATAAATGGGTGAGGGGTATTTTTTCAAGGAATTGTGAGATGCTTGATGGAAAAGGCCTAAATTGCTTTGTGGAAACTATTTTTAGCAATATGGAGCCTAAAGTTATTTTTGATAAGGTCTTAGAAGTAAATAATTGTGAGTTGGATGCTAAAGAGCCTTTTCATGAGGCCTTAGAAGTAAATGATGAAACTATTATTGGAAACTGGAGGAAAGGTGATCCATGTTTTAAAGTCACAGAGAACTTAGCAAGATTAACTCCTGATGTTTTATGGAATGAAGAACTTGAAAATGGTGAGCCTTGGCATTTAAATGAAGACCATTCCAGTGTAAACCTGGAGAATGCAGCTTGGCTTCTCCTTGTGACTTATAGCAAAATGATAGATGAGAGAAATATGCCTAGGACTGAACTCTTGGGCACAAAGGAAACAAAAACTGATTCTGCAAATTCCACACCTCTGGAAATCAAGCTTCTAGATAATAGTGCTTCATTTGAGGACTTAACTAAACTTGGAACTAATAAGTCAGGATTGAAGATGCAGTTATATAGGAAAGACTTGTGGAAAGTATTACTGTCTGAAGGCTTGGATCCCTGATTCTTGCATGCTAAACAAACAAACTTTTTCAGAGATCTGTGGGAAGAAAATTGCTGTTAGCCTGGAATAAATGGGACATGAAAGAAGAGATTGAAGGAGAAACAGCTTTAAGAGGAAAACCATGGAAGCTGAGATCTGGAATTAAGGTATCACCTTGGGCAAAGAGAGGAAACCCACCCATATGTATAGAGAGAGTGAGTTTGCCCCAGAAATTGAAGAGAATGGATGTTCCCACCCAATGTTTTGGAAGAATTTTTCTGCCCCATGGTACAGAATGGGTGGAGCATATTCCTCAAGATTAAGGCAGTTAAGGTCAGCACCCCATAGGTCTGAGAGGCGTGGACCTTTCCCCCATGGATTAGGGAAGGCCAGGTGGTCAAGTCATTGCTCTGAAAGGGTTGAGCCTCTATGCCAAAGGTCAGGGGGAATGTTGTCTTCACATCACTGAACTAGGGGGGTTAAGACTGTAACCCAAATATTGGGTAATATTTGGCAATCACCCCAATGCTCTTGGAGGGTGAAGTCTAGATCTTGTTTGCCACCCAGATGCTTGATGAGGGTGGAACAAAGAAAATGGACTTTGGGCAAGCTTGTGGAAACGGTAGGTCCTCATGAGGCCCCAGGGAGAAGAAACCATTGTTTTAAGAATGACTCTCAGGCTTTGAAATCGAATGGAGGATGTCCTGTAGGTTTACTGAACTGTAGAGAACCTGTGACACATGTTTCCCTCCCATATTCCCCTTATGGTAATGAAAATGTTTATCCTTTGTCTATCCATTTGTGTATTGGAAGCTGATAAATTCTTTTGTAAGTTTCAGAGTTCTACAGCCAGATTATACTTTGCCCCAAGAAAAACTGCATTTCTCTAAACTGATAATGATATGATTTTGTACTTAGTATTGTTACTGACATAAGATTTTTTGAATATTGTAATATATTTTTGGAATTCAGAGGGTGGAGTGAAGCAGTTTGATATTCTTGATGAATTCCAAAAATAAATTTTGGATTATGTTTATAAACTGGCCTTTTCGTCTGTGCATGTTAGAGTGTATTGGATTCAGAGGTTTTAATTTTACTTAAATATGATTAGGGCTTTGATTGGACCATGTCAGTAGGGTATTGAGTCCCCATTCTTTGGTCAGTGGGGACTCACAGATAAAAGACATGGCAAAGGACAGAGTTGGAATTCTGATGCTGAGTTTTGAGCTGGAGCCCAGGAAGTGAACACATAGGAGAAGAACACAGAGGAATAGAGATGGCTCTTAGACACAGAAGAATCCCCTGGTACAGAGACAGAGCCATTCACCTCATAATCTACAGCTGACCTTAACAAGTAAACAGAAGCTAAGCTCAGAGAATAGCAAGCCCCAGGAAGAGAGGAACCCAGGAAGCCTGAACACTCAAAGGTGTCAGCAGCCATCTTGCTCCAACACATGGCAATAGATTTTGGTGAGGGAAGTAACTTTTGCTTTATGACCTGGTAACTGTAAGGTTCTACCCCAAATGAATGCCCTTTATAAAAGCCAACAGGTTTCTGTTATTTTGCATCAGCACCCCTTTGGCTAACAAATACAGTGTTCTTTCATCATTTGTAACAAATGTGTCACAAGAATGTAAGGTGCTGGTGGTAGGGTAATGTATGGGAATCTTATATGATGTGCTTCATTCTTTTGCAAACTCACGTCTCTAATAAAAAACATTAACTATTAAATTAAAACAGAAAGTAGCTCATTTATTCATAGTAAACTTCTTATCAAAATTCATACATATACTAATATTTTAGTAAAAATGTGGCAGTTTTAAATATTGAGAAAACATATATAGTAAAGAAATGAAAAAACAATTATAATAAGGAATATTTTATTGAAATATTTCTATTATAATCTTGTGCAAATACTAATTATAATTATTTTATTTATTTTTATGTATGTATTGCTAATTTCATATACAGATACCAAATGGCCTGTAATAATTAGGGCTTACAGATATCTTTGTTATTTTCTGTATTACTAAATTTAAAATGCTGACATAATTTAGAAAATTAAAATTTTACCATTTTGGCCATATGTTGCAGCAGATCTTATGGTACTGAAAGTGTGAATGGCAAAATGAAATACTGTCTGGAGCCTTTGGCAGTTCCCTATAGGATAAATACATTGCATACCCTTAGGATTTTGGAACAAAGCCCTTCCATCTTCTGTAGCCATTTACTCTTCTTTTGAGAAATGGCTGTTGGCCTACTACTAGGCTTTGATAGAGATAATGCTTAATCATGGTGCACCAATTTATCATAAGGCCTGAGTTCCCTACCTGAACTGGTTGTTTTCTGACCCAAAAAGCCATAATGTTGGACATGCACAGTAGCACTGCATCATAAAATGGAAATGGTACATATGAGGTAAGTCATGAGCAAGTCCTGTGGCAAAAATAAATTCCATGAGGAAGTGGCCCAAATGCCCAAGTTTATTGTCAAAAACTTGTATTACAAATTGATTTTAATGCTGAAATATATTGATTCTAATGCTGCCAAAATAAAGTACAAATTTCTCTCAGTTGTTAAAAAAAGTGTAGAAAATCTTATCACTTAAATTCTCCTCTTGCATTAGTAGCCAAATCTAATGCATATATTTTACTGAATATCTGTCCTTCTATAACCACAATTCTATCCAAGACAGTAAAATTAACCAATATTTAATGACTACAAAGCACTTATCCAAGACTAATTTCCCTTCAGCATTAACTATACTTTTAAAGGAAAATATCTGTTTTCAAAAATCCACATCACAAACTTAATCATTTTCAAAGATTTTCTTTGAATCATTTCAAGTCATAAATAAAATCTTTTTGTTTTTTCATCTTAGGTATATATAGTAGGTGGAGTTAAATACCTCAGATAAAAACATGCTCTTACTCTTATTACATTTGTTTGGGTGTAGACTCATTAATAATACGGGCTTCAAAATATCATTTTTAGTTAAGTTGTCATCAGCTGAACCAGCATGGGGCTTAATTCTATTACTTGAGATATTATAAGAGGAAAACTACAGGAGTGTATATATTCATAAGCAGGAAGTCAGTTGAATCTTGGGGGAAAAAAGGAGAGGACATTGGCATGTGACTGGAAAGTGAGGGAACCACAAGGATCACCAACCCACCAGTACACTACTGACAGTTGGAAGAAGCAAGACTTCCAGCCTACAAAACTGTTAGACAAAAAATTCCAATTTTCATGACAAACTATTGTGTGGTATTTGTCATAGCAGTCAGAAAACTAGGAAACCATCCTTTTCCCTAATAAAATTCATGGTCAATTTATTTAAATGTGTGTGGTGTTAAGGCAGAAAAAAAATTTGTTCTCTGCAACAGAATAAAATGCATAGCTACAGACCTGCTCTCACAGGAACACTTAATATATGACAGAGGTAATATGTGGTAGTGCAATTACAAAAATATGTACATTTGAGTAAATGATTTTTGAACAGTTGGACAAACATATTGAATAAAATTAAAGCTTACACTTATCTCTCACTCTACACACTCAATACCTGAAAGATCAAAGTACTAAATATGAAATTCAAAACTATAATTACTTTAAAGACTAACAAAGAGAAAAATTTTAGGATATCATTGTAGATAAAGATTTATTGTACAATAAACAAAATCACAATGGAAACATTGATAAAAATTTGATTTAGAGTTGAGAGTTCTTTTTCTCAAAGGAGAAGTGAACAATAATTTCTATCTAATAAATGAGAGAAGGTATCTGTCACATGCAAGTATATAAGAATTTTACAAAAAGGAAATTTCAGGTTTACAAAAAGTACATTAAACTTAAAATCATAATGATCATACATTTGTATTCATGAATATATACATATATAAGCACTCAGCACATTACAAAAATATAAAGTATTAATATTGATAAGGACATTGAGGAAAGAGAACTCACAAATACAGCTGATGCAAGTCTTATTTAGTACAACCAATTCAAAAATGGTCTGGTATTATGTCAATATATTTAGGCTATGTTATAGGGGGTGAACATCCAATTCTAAAGTATAGATTTATTTTTCATTCACGATAAATGTCCACTGTGTTTTGAGTATAACTTTTCACTCTAGAACCCAAATTTATGGTGTAGTGCATTCTGAAGTGTCAAAGATAAAATGAGTTACACAAAGCATAAACCGTCATTGAAATCCATGCTCATCTTTTTCATTAATTTGGTTTATTCCTGCTACTTTATCATTCATTGAGGAACTAGAACACAATTATCTTGCAAAGAGGAACAATAAAATATTAAGAATAATAAAGGCCATCTCAAATATGCTCTATTAAAATTAATGTTTTGTATTGGAAACAGGCAATAGGCATACATGAGTGAGAAACATTTTTTTTTTTTTTTTGGTCACAAGGGTAATGGGTTAATACAGCATTTAAAGTCAGAAAGGCGGTTACCTTTAAGGAAGAGAACACTATCATTACAGCTAAATGTAATATTTAATTGTTTATAATTGCCTTACTCCATTTATTTTTACTTCCAAGAATTATATTTTTAATTTCTCCCCAATGGATAATATGGGCCCATTGCTGCTATGTTTCTGGAGCAAGGTCTTGCCTTATTAACAGCTCAATATTGAGAAGTAGCTACTGGTTAGTTTTGGTACTTACTTGAAACCTTGCACAAATCATGGGCAACAAATGGCTGTAGAACCAGAACTAACATCAAACACTGCATTTTACCAATCCATTATTTCACAAGGGGATTGCATGTTTCCTGCTATGACATATATAAAATCTAAACATTCTAGTATATAGCAGGATGAATCGGGTGATATTTCTAACCTGAGGCATAAAGATCAACTAAACTAGAAGCCAAGACTGTAACATGTAATGTAGGGAAGAAATGGAAAATAAGTACTTAAGGACAAGTTTAAATGTTTTGGAGATCTAACCAGTGTAACTCATGACAATTATAAAAGTGATACTTGAATATAAAATTTGGCAGTGTTTTCTTTACCCAGGGCAGAACAATGCTGGTAACCAAAGCTGGAAAATTTTACAAAAAAGTAACATGATATGGTCCACAGTTATTGAAGTATTAAAAAATCAAGATATATTTCAGATATTGGAGGAAGATAAACACATTTCATATCTTATTAGGATTATTAGTTTGAGATGGCATGAGGCAAATGATATTCCTGCACTATGTGCTTCTATATTGAATAATAGATTCTGCACCATAGTGAGCCTAATGTGTCCATTTTACCAGATGAACGATGAAAAATGAAGTTAGATTACCATTACTTCCTTCATGCTACATCTTTTTTTGAGTTAAGGATACTAAAGTAAAATCAGAGCATTTATAACATTCATGGGATTCAAATCTGAGATATAAAAAGTTAAACATAAAATATTAGCCATCAGAATACTCTCTCAGTTTTTGAACTCAGAAAAGTAAAATTGTTTCTAACTTGAGAAAACAAGTTGTTATATCTTATTTTGCGTGAAAATTCTATCACCATGTAATCAATAACTGGTGTTCTGCAGGAAAATCTGACACTATGTATTTCAATATTTCACTCCACTCTGTAGGTACTGATCCCTTCTTCATCATCATGCAAAAACTTGAATGAATTGAACATGGCATACGTCTTTTAATTTCTAACTCCAAGGAGAGAACAAAAACTTCGAATGACATTTTATGTTGAGAGCCATGCCTTTACAATACAAGTTTCAAAGATGGAATTAACTCTTCTTGGATACTAATTGTAGCATGGGTCTCATTTCTACATCCTTATCTTTTCACATCCCCAAGATGTGTCTCAGTTCTATTCTCTTTATTACCCAGTCAAGACACTTTTATAAGAGTGAAAGCAAATGAAACAAATTAAAGATAGAATTGTCTTACCAAATGCTGCACAATATTTGCTTTGAGGGTGGCATTATTCAATGTCTTGAAGTTCTCTTTAAAAGTATGAGCACATGTTAAGGTATTTAAACAGAAACATGATCTCTCCATATGAAGTCATTCTTCCTTTTAGGTCAAAATAATCCTAAATATTTCCAGTGCACTATGCATATGTGTCAAATACGTACCAGAAGAATGCAGGATATCACAAAAGTATTGAGCTGATATACCAGGACACAGAAATATGTAATTCACTATCACATTTGTAATCAGCAAAGAATATACAGACATAAAATATTTAGATATTTTATATGGATCAATTCAATTTTATATGGATCAATAGCTGTGAGAAGGTTACTAAGAGATGCTTCATTTGTATTGGGACCAAAGACAGCAATAAACCCTGAAATTATAAACAAAAAAAGTATTGCCAACTATGGGGTACAGGTGGATAAGGCTTTATTATGGGCTTCCACAGAAAGCATTTTAAGCACCACTGAAAATATATCAATATATGACTTAATCAAAAAGACAAAACATACTAAGAAAATAACAGAACTGATATCTAAGAACAGAGTCTCATTAAAATGAACATCTGAAGATGAGATCCTCAGAATGTGAGGTATATCACAGAAATATTGATGGATCACATTAGTCTTTGTGAAGGGAAGCCTGAACATGATACCTGTGTGGATAGCAGAATAGACAAACCCACATGTCCATGAACCACCAGCTGCCTGTGTGTATAGATGGGGGTTAATGGTGAGCCCATAGTGGAGAGGGTGGCAAATGGCAACATAGCGATCATAGGACATCACCACAAGGAAGAAGAACTCTGTGGATAGAAAGCAGATAAACAGGAAAATCTGAGAGGCACATGCTAGGAGAGAAATTGATTTATTGCCTGTCAGAGAATTCATGATCATTTTAGGAAGAGCAACTGTCATGGAACAAAGATCTGTGAGAGATAAATTACATATAAAAAAGTGCATTGGGGTATGCAGATATGAATTAGTTACAATGACAGTAACAGTGAGAAGATTCCCAGTCAGGGATCCCAGAAAAATGAATAAGAACATTAGACCTTGCAAGATTTGGTGCTCCTGGGAGGTGGAGACATCCATGAGTAAGAATTCCTTGAAAATGGTGATGTTCTCCATGTCTTCTAATATATCACTTTCTCCCTATAGCCAAATAAAATATTTTAGAAGATGGTAAACAAAAAAAACAAAATAATGTAATCTACATTGGTCATAAATAAAATTTAAGCATTGGTATGAATACATGAATTCTAATCTGTATACTCTATAGAGGAATTTGTCAAAAGAGAGTATTTTGAAGTCAATGAATTCATGTTTCCCCTTTCATTTTATTTCCTTTCTCAGCTGATATATATTAATGTGAACATAAAGAGGATGAGAGAATCTAATTTCAAGAAAATGATTTTAAATGAAATCAAGATAAATGAAATGATGATTTCATTTATCATTTATCAGTTATTGTCACTTTTTTTCTGGAAAATATATTTTAAAACTCTGCCTGGATGCATCTATTTATCATACTTATATTTTGTTCATAATGAAATGTTCATCCTTGACAAGCTTGGTAAAGTAGCCTTTGTAACAACCTACTTTTTTGAACACTACAGTTATTGCTGATTCTCTTCACAGTAAATATTCACTTATATTTTGACCTATCCATTGCTATTTGAAGGATTATATTTTCTTATGAGGATTGGTTTACAAGAAAAAAAAATGACAAAATATTTTTGCCTCTAAATTTCTTATCTATGCTTTACAATCTAGCTCAAACAATATTTCATTCATAGTGCTTATATAGTACTATTTTAAGTATTTTTATCCTTATATTTTCAATCATTTGAGTAGTCTATGCATCTCATATAAATCATAAAGTATCTGTTTTTTAAAAAGATCTAATAATCATCTATATTAAACACCAGAATCAAAATGATTCAGACTATTAGTATCTATTTATAACATTGGTAAGAAATAACTGTTTGTTAACGATGTAAAAACATATCACAGCTATTTCAGGTGATTTTCCATAACAAATCTAAAGAATTATATAAATTAAAATGTAAAAAAAATACCTAAACATGAGGCAAAAATTTTGCCCTCTGTAACAGGTATAATTCTTTTGCAAAATTTATAGAAAATTACCAGATTCTTGACCTTGTTCCTCTTTCACTGGGTAAAATTCAGAGTCCCATTTACCCTCACTGTTATGAATAATTCTGCTTCTAGGGTCTTTATAAATAAGGTTATCCTTTTTGAAGGACATGTATGGGTCACATTTCTCAGGAGCCTTGGGGAACTAATGATTTGTCCCCATAGAGAGGCTTGTTTTCCTTTACTTCCTCATTGGTGAGGATTCATTGACTATACTCTTGAGATTAGTTAAATTTGTATTAGGGCTTAACAGCAACTAATTTCAAAACAGATATACACCAAAAAGTTTCAGAGATGAATGGGATTCAATATATTTTTAATTTATGTCTGATTATATATGCAATTTATTAATATCATTATATTATATCCTTAAAATATTGCAACCTGAATAAAACTATGCTTTCTAAAAGTTTGGACTAACATTAAGACATAAAGGAAAATCATATACCTTTTAAAATTAGCAATATTAACAAAACAAATAAAACTGACTGGTAGATATAAAATTAAAGAAAGATGGAATACATTTTAGAATGGAATTTAAAAGTAAATCAAGTAAATGAATTAAAGGAGTTTAGCAACCTGCCAGTGAGCCATGCTTTGGAATTTACACTTCCCAGTTTGACAGAGATGGACTCATTTGTGGTTTCCCTACACAAGACTTTTCTGCCCTATTTGAACCTATAGTTAGTAATAGACTCGATACATGTATGCCAAAGAGATATAAATCTTTGGGCTGTTCATATGTCATTTGGGCCCTGAATCTCAACAGAGTTGCAAAACCTAATCTCCAGTTCATTGGACCCATCCAGGACAACTAACAAGGAGCTGATGATGGCAATGCCCATCCCAAGGAACAGAGATTGTCTGTAACTGCAAGCAAGATAGTCCCATCCATCTGCCAGATAGGATCTAAGCCCCCTCTCAATTAGAGACAAAGTGGGCATCACCAATCCCAGAATCCTTAGGATTGGGGAATGAATGATGAACTAGGGTAGGCTTACTGTTATTCTACTATAGGCTTATTGTTGTTCAAGCAATGGAAGAACTTTTATCATTGATGTGGAGGCAGCATCCATTGGAGGTTTTGAGGGGAGGGAGAGGAAAACACAAGTGTAATATGGGGGCATTTTTAGGACATTGGAATTGTCCTGAATGATGTTGCAAGTAAGGATACAGGCCTTTATATATTTTGTTACAAGTTACAAAATTGTGAGGGACAGAGTGTAAAGTATAGTGTAAACTATAATCCATGTTTAGTGGCAATGCTCCAATATGTGTTCATTTATTTTAACAAATGCACTATACTAAAGAAGGATTTTGTTAATGTAGGAAAGTGTGGGAAAGGAAGAGAGTGTGGCATATGGGAATCCCCTAGAATTTTTATGTAACATTTATGTAATCTAAAGTATTTAATAAATATAAAGGCATTAAAAAATAAGAAAGGATGAGGCAGAGAGTGGGATCTTACCAAAAGTGCTTTGAAGTGACCCTCACATATGAGGTGGGACAAATAATTTTATGTTTCCCTTGTAATATGAGGTACCACCCCAAGAAATATTTCTGAGAAAGTACCCCATTTGTCATTATTCTGAAAATTCTTAACAGCTGGCAATCAAAAGGGTTTCAGAAAAAAAAAGAGAGTATCAGAATGTGGGACACTCTAAGAAGTTCCAAGAAATCTTTGATATTGTTATAAATATATATATTTAATTATGGAATGGGTTAAGAATTGTGGACCACCAGTAAAGAATGTGCAGGTACCTGGAGTCTTCTTCCCACAGGTACCAAGGAATGTTTTCTTGGGGTCTGATCAGTGGGAGGATGTGCTTGAAGGCCATGCCTGCAGGCACACAGATAGCTAT
>JAQZBX010098846.1:0-11534 GCA_029593785.1 Cabassous unicinctus
TTATATATGTATATATCAGTCTATAGCTACATCTTTAACTCTTTACCTATATAATTCATACAAGCCATCAGAGATAAAGGACACACAAAAACTATCAAATCATCTATAAAGGATAGATAGAGTGAGAAGAATTCCAATCAGAATAGAGCCATTGAGGCATGTAGATAAAGAGAAATACATTTGCACTGCTGGAGGGAGATTATGCTGGAGCAAGGATGGGTGGGTCATCTAAAAAGAGAATTTTGTAGTCAAACTTTCAAGAGTGAAGATAAGTAGTACATATTCTAATATAGAAAGAGAATTTACCATAACTAAACTTTCACAAAAATAACGGTGGAAACAAGTACTTTAGCAGAAATGAATTAATTTTAAATGTCAATGTATTTAAAAGTTTAGTGAAGGCAAACAAACAACAATTTGATGTATAAGTAGCTTGGTCGTTGATGTTGGTAAAGTGTTCACATTAATAATTATATTAACAAATGTGATGATGACAATACTGATAAAAATTAGAACTTTAAATTAAACAAGAGCAATATTGTAGTGATAGATGCTATTTAAAGTAGTCTAAGGCACACATTACCGTATGAGGGGAAAAAAGGAAGTAATACTGAAGGTTTTCCATAAATGAAATATCAAACAAGGTCTCAGTATATTCTCTGCATTTCTTATTCCTTTTTCTTGGGGTTATCTTTCCTTACTCTCAGCATAATGAAGTAGGTTAAAGTTTTTATAGTAAGAACTTTTATAGCAGCTGACCTTAATTATACTGAGTATTATGTAAAGTGGCCCTGCTATAACAGAAAATGAAAATTGATGTTTTTGACTTAGTGCTGAAGTGGTAGACAGTGAGATAACCTATATAGCAAGTGTGTTGTCAGCATAAACATTTGATAAATCGCTTGAATGTGATATCCTGGAAGTGGTTTGTGTGCTTCCTGAAATTGAAGTTATAAAGAAAGAGAATGCAAAGCAGAATGTTAGAGAAAATAATTGGCTGTTTTGCAAGCAGAAGACAAGAGAATAAAGTTCAGAAATTTAGATCTTTAATATTTGAAACCCAGCTGTGCTTAAAATACAAAGTCTAAGATAAAGGATTAAGTTTTTTTGAGTTAATTTTTAAAGCCAGGTAAACCTATAACTTGAATAAACGGACTCAGTAAACAGCACCCATAAATCATGGAGACTTCTCATTCAATCATGTTAGCCTTAAGTCATCCAGCATTAAGGTGATGGGATGGGCACAGTTTCTAAATAAAGAAGAAAAAAATAATCTGATTTGAGATCTACGTCTAGGTTACAGCTTTGGATGTGATTATTTGCACACATAACACACTGGCATCAGATTGATCAGAAGCTTGTGAAGATGTAGAAAATCAGATGACAGAGTAACCAAAAATCCAAATGCAAATCAACTTTGCTTAAACTGTGAAATAATCTTTGGATCCTTAAACTTCACAAGCACCACGCAGCCACTGAAGTAAGTTCGGTCTGAAGGAGAGCATGCTTCTTAATTCCCATGACAGAAGTGGCTAAGAAGACTGTTGAATAGGGTAGATCTTTCAGAAAGGAGAAGTATGGCCTAATCAGAGGATGTCTCACATCACCAGAGTAAGCATTCTCCATTCTTTTTACCCAGTGATTTTCCATAGCTGCTAAGTACAGGGACTATTGTACATCTTTCATTCTTTCTCTAAATTGAATTTTTACATGCTGATCTTGTCTCTGTATCACCTCTGTATATTATGTGTGTACGAGGGAAAATAACTTGTTTCTTTAGTTTATGGGGCATAGAGAGTGTATGTGAAAAACGTAATACATAATTTCCACCTCTTCTTCAAAATGTGATACAAACTTAACGCTATGATCAATTAGAGTCCCCACTAATCCACACCAATCCCAATATTTAGCATTTATCAATCACTTGAATTAACCTATTACGGGATATACATATATATACATGAAAGCATGTATATGTGTATGCTTGTTTTTGCATAGTGGAATTTCATTGAGGTTTTAGTTTGCTTTTCCCAATTTCTAAAGAGGGTTAATACCCATACATAGATTTACTTACCATGGTTCTGTTCTCTGATTTGCTAATTCAATTTTCTCTTCTGTATTATCTAATGCGCTCTTTGTCTTTTCTTAATGATTTGTAGAACTCATTTATGTATTCTGCATAGGAGCTGTTAGTAAATATATTAAATTATTATGTGGCCCACTGTTACTTTTATTTATGGTGTCTTTTGATGAGTAAAAGCCCTTAATTTTTTTGTAATTCAATTTATAAATATATTCTTTATGGTTAATGATTTGCTTCCTGTTCACAAAACATTTGCCATCCTGAAATCAAGAAAAGACTATCCTATGATGTCTTCTACAAGATTTATTAGTTTCTTGTTTTCAACATAGTTGGAATATTGTTAATATTTTTACACGGTGTGATATAGGAGATGTTTATCCAGCATCATTTATTGAAAAGGTTATCCATTTCCACTGGCCTTCTGTGCCATATTTTTGAGTAATCAAGTTTGTATCTGTTTCTGAAATCTCTGTTCTGTTCCTTTGATATATTTGTTTATCCTTACCTAAATACAATATTGTCTTAATTATAGATATATAATTTTTCACCTTAATATATATGCATATATTTATAGCTATATATTCTTCTTAAAGTAGGCCTTCAGATCCTCTAATTGCACTAACATAAGATGGGTAATACTGTAAAACTGAACCTATTGGTCTATCATCAATCCATGGAGTTTTATACAAAAATTTTTAATATATTTAATATTTTTATAATTCCATTCAAAATATTTTCAAAATTCCATCAATATTTCCTTGTTGACATGTGTTACTTTAAATTAAATTACATAATTTCCAAAAACATAGGAAATTTCCATTTGTCTTTTGCTATTTATATCTAGATAAATAGGACACACAATTTAAATAACAGCTTATGGAAAAATGCTGTCATTGATTTATGACCCCATATATGTTCAATGTCAGAAAATGTTTAATGATCATATACATATCTTGAGTGAAGTACATTAAGTATGTATTTAACAGCTATTTTCTAAATGATATTTTTCTGCTCATTTAAGGAGTTACTAAGAGAAGTTTAAAAACACTTTATAAACCTTGCCATAGTTTTCACAATTATGTTAGGCATTTTAAAGAAGAATTATTTTGGTTAGTCAAAACTATATAAGATTGTTTTCCTTTTCATTAATTTCTGCTTTTCTCCGTTTACATTTTTGTCTTTCTACTTTCTTCATATATTTATTTTCTTTTTATCATTTTTTAAGAAGCATCATAATGCACCCTATTTCCTTTGTTCCACTAATTTTCAAATGTACTTTTTATGTTTAAATTAGTAATAAATTTTTTTTCCTAAGGTTGTTTCTTTGGCATTGATTCATTTACAGTTTTTAATTTAAATTCTAAACATTTATTTTTCTTATCTTTCCATTGATTTTTCATATGCTATTATTGTGTTCAGAGTAAGTGGTCTTTATGGTGTAAAATCTCTGATATTTGTGATTTTTGTGTTATAGTGAATAATTATGCACTGTAGAAAGGTATTTATCTTTTTTCTTTGACTAATATGTACACAAAACCACAAACACATAGTATTTTATAACAAATCAATTTTATTGATACATATTAAGAAAGCATACAATTAATACAAAGTGTACAATTAATGGTATTTGGTATAATCATATAGTTGTGCATTTATCTCTCCAATCATTATTAGAACATTTTCATTATTTCAATAATAATAATAAACAAAAAAGGCATAGAATCGAGAAAATTCCTCACCTCTCAATCACTCTGCTTCCCATGTTTTACATAGCTGCTGTTTCTGGTTATCTTTGCACAATAAATTATTTCTATAGTAATCAGTTTTATTGAGACATATTCACATACGATATAATCTATCCAAAGTGTGTAATCAATGGCTTTTACTATAATCGCAATGTTGTATACTCATTTCAAAACTTTCAGAACAATGTCATTACTCCCAAAATAAAGACTTCACACCCCTTTTGTCCATCTCATCTATAATTTAAAGAAAATTTTGTTTGTAATTGTGGATATGCTCATTTCTATTTTTAATTCAGTCAATATTCATCTCCAAAATTGTTATTTTTCCTGTAAATCTGTATAAACCTTGTGGAACAGATACCTACCATTGCATATTAAATGAAGAAACATAAATTGTAAACTAGTTATGAATAAAAGTTGGTTTTCCTATGATAAAAATTAGAAAAAGGGTGATAATTAGAAAATAGCAACCAGTACAATGAATCAAATTAATATCTGCTGTAAGATATAAATCACACACACATAGAGATTTGCATATACATACAACTGTGGTTCTATTAATTCTAAATGTACATACTTACCAGGAATAAAATGCTTTCCAAGATACGTAAATTATCATTCAAAAGGTTCAACAAATGATTTATTAAAATTTCCATATTGTTTGAAAATCTACATATAATTGCTGAATTACATAACATTTATTTTTTATTAAATATGGTGATGTGACATTCCTGGGGAATTTAGGTATTTGACGCTTATGAATTCATTACTGATTTTTTTTATTTTTATTAAAGTTTATATATATATTTATGCTAGAGAATTTGCAGTTTTACAGAAAAGTCTTGCATAAACTCTAGAGATCCTATGTATCCCCATCATATACACATTTTACCCTGTTATTAATATGATGCATTAGAGTAGTACCTTTATTAAGGTTGATTAAAAAATATTAGTAAAATTATGCTATTAACTAAGTTCCACAGTTTACATTACGGTTCACAGAAAATGCTGTACACTTGATATTTATTTTTACTTTTTATTCTGGTATCATACATATAACCTAAGTTATCTCATTTTAACCACTTTCAAATATACAATTTACTGGTGTGATTACATTCCCTATGTGAACTATCATCACTACCATCCGTTGCCAAAACCTTTCCATCATCTCAAAGAGAAATTCTGTACCAATTACGCATTAACTCCCTATTCTAATCCAAAACTTGGCAGTGGTTTATGGGTGAATTTTTCGATATATTTCTGTTAGGTTTTATTGCTTTACAGTATTATTGAAATTTATTTCTTTAATGATATTGTGGCTAAATGTTCTATCCATTATTGAAAATGATTTATTGAAGTCTCCTGCTATTAATTAGAATCATCTATTGCTCCCTACAAATACATATTTGTTTCACATATTTTGAGACTCTACAAATTATATATTGCTCTTCTTTCTCCCTTGTAATCATTTTTAATATATTTTTTTATTTTTAAAAGATACTTTGATGGCATAAATTGTTACATAAAAAAATATAGGTGATTTTCCTATGTCCCATTACCCTGACCTCCTTTGATCCCATATGGCTGATGGATGGGACTCTCTTGCTTGCAGTTGTAGACTCTCTCGGTTTCATGGTGTGGTGGTTGTCCATCATCACCTCCCCACCAGCTGTGCTGGGTGAGTCCATTGAAATGGACAATAGGTGCTGCAACTTCACTGAGGCTCAGAGCCCAGCCAGCACATGGACAGCCCAGAGATTCAAGTCTCCTGGACGTACAACAAGCAACTCCAGCACCAACTATAGGTTCAAACAAAAGGGACAGAAGAGGCAAGTGTAGAGGAGTCACATCTGAATCCAATTCTGTCACACTTGGGAGCACAATCTCCAAAGTAGGGCCCACTGGAAGCCACTAAACACTGGAGCTATTTGCCATGATGACAGGACCTGGGTGTCTCCAGATCCCTCAGGAGCCCCACTGTTTGGGATAGTGTCCACTTTGGCTGTCTATGAGATCCTGCTGAGGATCCTGTGCATAAGCATTACGTCTCTGATGACCTTTGACTCACTTTGACGTCTTTTATCAATATAAACTCATTTGTCTATACATTTTCCCCCTTTTATTCAAGGTCTTTTTCCAGTTGTATCACCAGCTGGTGCTTGGTATTAATCCCTCGGTGCCAGGGAGGCTCACCCCTGGGAGTCATATATCTCTCTGGGAGGAAGGTAATGCGTCCATAGACACTGGGGAAGAAATAGAAGAAAATGCCACTGTACATACAAGACAAGAGATACTACAGTGATGAAAGGCAAAATGTCAAAAAAATTTTTTTAAATATTTTTCATTTTTTTAATACCCCATTTTTAACTTTATTTAAGTTTTAGTTTTTCTAAATTATTATGTATTTTGTTTCTTATGTTTAAACCTACCATTATTATTTCATTTTTCTATTAATTGAATTTGGCAACATTCTTGGCTTAATTTTTAAAGAAGTTTTGGAACACAGAAGGGTTGCAACTATGGCGGGGAGGATCAATGGTGTGGGGTGTCAGTGATGGGGGATAGATGGGAGGAAGTTCACCTGGGCATATATATAAGGTATATAATTTTGTTCAAATATTCATGGGGCATTGCCACAGTGGATAGGGATTCACACAACAGCTGAAAGATTGTTGAATCTCCAGCCTGGGGAGCTCTGCCATATTCTGTAATGGAACAGCAAAAATTCCCCAAGTACAGGGGCAATGACTAGTGAAGAAAGATGGTCCATTGATGGGCCCTTGATATTGATGACTATGCTTAAGCCCTCTGCTTTTGAATTTGCAACTTGGCCTAGTGTTGTCGGGTGCCTAAGAGTTACCTCATGAGAGCCTCCTTGTTGCTCAAATGTGGCCTTTCTCCAAGCCAAACTCAGCATGTGGACGTAATTGATTTTTAGCCTATTTTAACTTATATTAGTATAGCTACCCAAGCTCTCTTTTGGTTATTTACTATATGCATGGGATGTTTGTTCCATCTTTTGACTTTCAAACAGCATATGTCTTTTAATTTAAGGTGAGTAGCTTCTAGTAGCAAATTGTTAAGTCAAGTGCTATTTATTCATTCTGCCTATCTCTGCCTTTTGACTTTTAATGCATTTACATTTAAAGTAACTACAGATAATGCAGGACATTCTTCTGCCATTTTGCTTTTTGAATTATTAAATTTTTTTTGTCAAATAATTATTTCTTTAATGCCTATTTTCATTTTTATGTATAATTTTGAGTTTAAATTAATATCCTAGATTTATGAGTGATTTATAAGGTGGCATAAGACAGTCCAGGATTCTGTTGCCCCATAAAAGTCATTGAAGAATTAGCAAAAACTAGTGCTTTGGCCAGGAAAGCATTTAACAGGTTGCAAAACTTTGAAAATTTTGACATGAAAATGAAGATTTAAAAATGTTTGTAGATGCTTGTTGCACACTTGCTGCCGCCTCCCTAATTCTTGCCCAGCACAGTGTGGAACCATCCTTTAGTTGGGTACCTAGCCCTGATCTGGAGGTAACAGAGTAACCCCTATGCGCCTACTTTTGCACCTATATAGCAATGCAAACTGATCCATTAGAAGCCTGAGAGTCTGAACCAGGAAACTCATCTCTGGCTTGACCCCAAAACTTTCTGTGAAGGCAGAAGCATTTTGTGGACAGCTAAATCAGCATGAGATACAACTAAGACAGAGCAGCATGGAGCAAAGAATTGTTAACTTTAAGACAAAAAATAGAACCCCCAGAGAGGGGAAGGATCTATTTAATAGGAATTAGAAGGGCCATTTGGATTACTGAAAATTTGGAATTTTAAGGCAACAAGGCAGCAAAAGCCAAGGATAAGGCAAGGGATCAGAAAAGACCAAGAGGACCTGCTGTAGCAGTTTGATATTGTTTATGGATTCCAAAAATAGGTATTGCATTATGTTTTTGAACTTGTCTATTCCTCTGGGCATATTAGATTGAATTGAATTCAGAGGTTTCACTTTTACTTGAATAAATAATGATTAAGGATTTGATTGTACCACGTCAGTAGGACATTGAGCCCCCTTGGAGGGTGGGGACTCACAGAGAAAACAACATGGCAGAAGAGAATGTTACAGTTTTGATCCTGGAGTCCTGGGAAGTAAATACGCAGAGAAGCAGATACATGAGGAAAAAGAGAAGTCTCCATTAGACACGGCAGAAGTCCCTGACAGCTTATAGCTAGCCTTTTGGAAGAGCAGGAAAGTGGAGCTCAGAGTGAAATGAGTCCTGGGAGAGAGACAAGACTTTTCCCAGCCTACAGCTAATATTAGAAGAAGCTGGGACCATAGATCCTTAAGAGGAAGAGGAAGCCTGAACCCTTGCAAATGTCAGTAGCCATCTTGCTCCAACACATGGCAATAGACTTTGGTGAGGGAAATAACTTATGCTTTATAGCTTGGTAACTGTCAGCTTCTACCTCAAATAAATACCCTTTATAAAAGCCAACAGATTTCTGGTATTTTGCATCAGCAACCCTTTGGCTGACAAATACACCTGCTCTCCACTTCTGCTTCTGTGATGATAATCTTCTAGATAGGTGGGCTAAACTCTGAAAAAGAATACCAGCCAAAACAAAACCAATTTGCAAAGACTGTGAAAGGTGATTTATTTTATTTGCTTTAAATGTTTGTTTTTGTGAGCCCTTGGCATTCAAGGAAATCTCTATTATATTGTTAGCTGAATGCAAAGTTAAGAAAAAGATAGCTTTAGGAATAAATCCCAGAATTAATACACTAAAATATTAAAATTTATGGTGTTCAACAAATGCTTACAAGGCAAAGAATAAAAAAAATGATGGCAAATTAAAAAGAACAAGATAAAATGTCTAAAACAGTCACCAAAGATTACCCAACTTTATATACACAGGAAAAGGTCTTTAAAAATATATTTAATATGCTCAAGGAGAAAAGGAAAACAAAGAGAAAGAAGTAAAGGATATTAGGAAAACAAGAAATCTAAATAACAAATTAGAAATATAACAAAGGAAACAGAAATGCTGGAGTTGGAGATGAAAATCAAAGAAATGAAAATACAACTACATGGCTTCAACAAAAAATTAGAGCTAGCAGAAGAAACAGTGAAGTTGAAAAGAAGAAAACTGAAATGATTAAGGCTGAGGAGCAGAGACTAAAAAGAATGCAAAAACTGAACAGAGTCTAAAAGTCCTGTGGGACACCATCAAGCATACAAATATATGCATTGTGGGAGTCCCAGAAGGAAAATAAGGAAATAAAGGGATTGAATGTATAAACAAAGATATAATGGCATAAAACATACAAAATTAAATGGAAAATATTATTAAATGCCTGTATTTAAGCAGCCCAATGAACGTCAAACAAGAAAAAACTCTAAGAAAACCATGTTCAGACACATAGTTGTAAAACTGCTGAATGTCAAGAACAAGGAGAGAGTTCTGAAGGCATGCAAGAGATAAACCATTAATTATGTACAAAGGAATCCCAATAATATCAAGTCTCATTTCTTTTCAGGAAACATGGAGGCATGATGGCAGTAGAAAGAAATATTTAAATTGCTGGTAGAAAAGCAATTGCCATACAATATTATATACACTGATAATGTCATAAAAAACTAGGGAGAGATTAAGGCTTTCCCAGATAAAAAGTGAGGACCTACAGGCAATGCTTAAAGGAGTCCTAAAACTGAAAATAAAAGGACACCAGACAGTAAAAGTAATACTTTTATCTCCAGTAAATGTAATATAAGTAATTATAAATGCCATTGATATAATATTGCATTTTAAGTAATATAACACCATTTTTTACTTCTAAAAGATCATGAAATGCAAATACATAAAAATAATGGTAAATCTAAAGTTATGGATTTAAAATGTTTAAAGATATAACTTGATAAAAAGTACAACAAATGGGTAGAAGGGCAAAGGAATACAACGGCAATGTTTGTACATAATTTTGAAGATAGTTTTGTATAAAATAAACTGAGAAAGTGATCATGAAGGTACAAAAAAATCTAATAAATATTAAAGTAGGTATTAATGGAAGAATTTAGGGACAAAAAGGCATAAAAAAGACAAAATAGTAAAATGACATAGAAAGGTTTGCATTTTCAGTAGTTACTTCAAATATAACTGGATTTGCAAAATGACTAAAAACACATGACCCAACTATATGCTGTCTAGTAGAAAGTCTCTGTAAATTATAAGACACAAATAGTTTTAAAGTGAAAACATGAAAAAAAGTCCCATTCAACTAGTAAAAAGAAAGCTGGTGTAGCTAGACTAACATGAGTTAAATAGGTTTTAGGTTATAAAATGTTACATGGAAAAAGGACACTATATACAGAAAAAAGGATGAATTCAAGAAGAAAACACAATGATTTTAGATATATGTTCTTAAAAAAAGAGCAAAAATATAGAGACCAAATATTGACATATTTGAAGAGAGAAATAGATGGTTCTTTATTAAGAGTAGGAGATATAAATACACCATTTTCAATTAATGATAGAACATCTAATCAAATTATGAATAAGAAATTAAAAAATTTGAATGGTACTCTAAACCAACCATATATAAGTGACATATATAGACTAATTCCCCTAACAGCAGAAAAAAGTGCACATTCTTCCATAGCACATGAGTCCTCAAGTATGGCTCATATATTAGATCACAAAACAAGTCTTAATAAATATAAAAAATTTGAAATCCTACTGTGTTTCTTCTGCAACCACAATGGAATAAGGCTAAAATTTTAAAAAATTTAAAAATTTAAAAAAAAAACTGAGGAAGAGTGATAAATTAGCCTAGGTTCCAATGAGCTGGCCGCTGAATGACGGCATCCACTGGCCTTGATGTTGGAGTTTTGATGGTGGAGAGAAGGCCCCAGGAGAAGAGAAGTGAGCCGTTCAGCTGATAATCTACAGCTGATCTTGTGGAGGAAACAGAGGAGCTACGCCCAGAGAGAAACACAGCCCCAGGAAGAGAAGATCCCAAGAAGCCTGAACCCTGGCAAATGTCAGCAGCTGTCTTGCTCCAACACGTGGCAACGGACCTTGGTGAGAGAAGAAACTTACACTTTAAGGCCTGGTAACTGTGGACTTCTACCCCAAATAAATACCCTTTTTAAAGACCAACCCATTTTTGGTATTTCACATTAGCACCCCTTTGGCTGACTAATACAGGAGGTAATTATAAGTCAGTTCTAAACAAGCTGAAATATATATTTCTCTTACTGGAGTCAGAATAATCCTGTGCTGACCATGGTCACCTAAGTGGGGTTGTGCCTCTCCCTCTTATGCCTCCTCCTTGCATCCCTCTCTTTCTTCCTGTGCTGACCTATCCAGAATATTAGGACCATGCTCCACCTGCAGCTCTTGCTCTGCCTCTTCTTGGACTACCTTATTTTCCTTATAGAAATTAATGGAACTGAGTCCCAGGTGGAAAAACACACTAAGCTCATTCCCATTTATCAAGAGATTGCTGATGAGAAAAAAGAGGCATATGGAGATGTGATATGATAAGACATATCTCAATGGCATACTTTGAGAATTATTGATTTGTGGTTACCATTTGTAAAGCACTACATATATACCAAGCTATGTGATTTAAATAATTTAATTAGCTTGATCATATGTAATTTAATAAATATATTTTTAGAGCCAACTATGGACTTAAAACTA
>JAQZBX010098847.1:0-11532 GCA_029593785.1 Cabassous unicinctus
CTCTATCCATTGCGCCACACCCGCTTCCTGCCATGAGGTTGCTGCATCAGCCCACCGCACCGCTCAGGCCGGCGTGCCCTCACAAGGAGGCCTCGGGATGCGAACCCGGGCCTCCCATATGGTAAACGGGGGCTCTATCCACTGAGCCACACCCGCTTCCCCCTAGTGCTCTTATTTCTGTTAATTTTTTGTTGTTGTGGGATTCTTAATTTGGTTTGAGAAGTTGATCAAATCTTTTGTCAAAGTCGTAACAGTTTCTGAACTTTGTGAACGAGTACGTGGTAGAAAGCACTTACAGCAACCCAGCTGAGTGAAGATGTTTTTATGGCTGGACACGTGGAACCCTGACCTGAGCTCAGCGTCTCTGTGCTGCCATGCCAGTAGCATTTACCCAGCGTCCCTGCCTCTCTCCTCACTACGCCAGGCCGTCTCTGTTCCTGTCCTCAGCCTCGGGTCTTCAACTTGCTTCTTGACTCTCTTCTGTGCTTCCTGTCTTGGTTATAATTCCATCACCTACCTCGAAGTCCAAATGGGAAACTTGGTATCTTGCTTAACTCCTTCTTTCATTTAATGCCCCCACCAGTGAGTCCCCAGATCCTGCAGAATCTACTTCTAAACCGACCTCATGCTCACTGCTCCTCGTCTCCACTGTTGCCACCGTGATTCAGGCCCGTGCGATCCCTACCTAGTGTGGACATTTGCAATGGTTCTTGGACTAATGGATAAACCCCTAATAGTTGGCCTTCATTCCAGGCCATGCGTACGCTATTCATGCTCATTAGATGTGACTTGTCAATGCTAAATATGCTTTTAAGGCCATTAATGTGAAACTCTCTCTCCATCACGCTGCTGCCAGTCTGCTCAGTGTCACCACTTCACCCAGTTGAAAACCCTGAAAAATTGTCCATCGTATACAAGATAAGACACCAAGTCCAGAGAGTGGCACACGGAGTCTTTCACAGAGTGGCCCCCAGACCTTTTCCAGCCACCTTTTATCTACCAGTGCCCCTTTCCTCTGACTCAGAATTCAGTCAGTGGGGCTTTGTAAGAGATTGTTAGGTTCAAGATCCCGTCCTTTACATAGATGAAAATGAGGACCAAGTGTTGGTCCCTGTTAGAATTCAAGAGGCAGCTATGTGGGATTCACATTTCCCAGCACTCACTGTGAGCAACGAGGACCTTAATGAATGCAGGAGAGTTCACTTCCCAATGATGAGAATTAAATCTAAAACTATAAAGTGGATGCTCATTAATTTAATATTTTTCCTTGCCACATGTTTCCATAGCTTTTAATAAAATGTTTTAAGGTATTTTTGCAGATGGAAGGATGCAGACAAGCTGGTGGTAAATAAGTCTAGAAAATGAACACAGTCCCTCTTTGGTATCCCTGTAAATGTCCCTACAAACGGGGTCCTTGGCACACAGGCAGGTTTCTAAATCTTCTGTGGCTCCATCTTTACCTCACACTGTTTACCTGAGTGTCTTTATGTTTGATTCTTGCCATTTCCCCATTTCTTCATTTTCTAGTAGGAACATGGGTATGGGGCGGCAAACCCTGGGAACACTGGGAGAGAGCCGTGCTCCGCTTTCCCACACGTTTTGGTCTCCAAAGGTGCTTTTCTTTTATGCATCTTTGGCACCAAGGCATCGCTCATTTCTCACATCACAGCTGGTTTGTGGCTGAAGTAGTTTCAGCAGCATCTGTTCACCAAGTCAATTCTGAAGCCAGTTGGGCATTTTTATGGCCATAAAAGAGAATTGCTGTGTGAAAAGACCTTTCAGCAATTTGGCTAAAGACTTTAGAGGCAGTGGCAATATTTTCACTTAGGAAAATTGGCACTAATGAAACATGGTGGAGAGGGGGTACCTTTCTTCTGAGCACCACCACCTTCTGTATTAAACAACCTGCAGATCTCTCCCCAGAAGAAATTCTCCTAAGTCTGCTTCTTGGATTTTGGAGTGGTTCCACGGAACCAAGAGATCTTTTGGTTGTTTAAGTATGAATCTGATGTCAAAACATCGAGTCCCTCCAGCTGGCAGGTTTGGATACTGTTCTTAGAGTCCGTGTGTCGGCAAGAGCTGCAGTTTGCACGTGTAGTGAATGGTGCTCCTGACAGGAAAATGTCACTGCCTCACGTCTATTCTGCGTTGGCAGAATATGCCTTTTATTTGACTCTACAGTGTCAATTTATGATTATCAGGGGAAAACAACTCTGATAAAATTAGGCTTTTACTTATCTTGACATGATAGAGAACAAAAATGCTTAAAATGTTATGACTGTGATTTTTAAAGTAAAATTTCCAAGATTGGGGAGGTTATATAATACTAATGGAATTAATACCAAGTGAGTTTAAAAGCTAGAAAGAAGTAAAAGACTCCTTAGGAGCAATTTACCCCCTTAAAATAACTATATCTGCTTCCTTCCGAGGCATTTTGTGTGTGTGTGTGTGCGCGCACGTGCATGTGCAAATTGTTAACCCTGAAACTGTGTTTGGCATTCATTTCTGAAAAGGTGCTTTGGAGTGTATGTTTAATGAGAAATTTGAGCCACTGGAAAATTTTGGTCCTTAATACCTTGCTGTCCAGTGATGAGATAGTAATTATATCATCGTCTGACTTGGTAATCTTTGCTTTGGAAATGCCTGAGCCTCTAGTTCAACCAAACTGTAGTTTCATCACAAATGTATCTGAAAGGAAAGAAAACCTTTGACCTCTGCTTTCCCACATTTCTCTCACAGAAACTGTCAACCCTCTGCACTGTGATTGTACTTAACTGCTCATTTGAAAACAACCAATGGAATCATTTTTTAAAATTGGACCATTTGGCTTTTTTTTTTTTTTTAATTTGTAGGACTCCTTTGTTATATGTTGCATATGTTTTCCTTATCTTTTAGCTGTTGGGAGATTTGGGGAGATATTTATGAATGAAGAGATTATTCTGGCTTTGATATGTTGGATAAGAATAGAAGCAGAGAGGCCAGTTAGGCTACTGGAATAGGTTAGACCAGAGATGAGATGACTCAGACTAGAGTGGTGGCAGTAGAGATGCAGAGAAGTGAACATATCTTTGAGGAAGAAGCAAGAGGACTTTCTCAGAAAGAGAATTGTAACTGAATGCATGGTGATGCCATTTACTGAAGTGAAGGCAACAGAGAGGCATAGGTTTAGGGAGAAATTTAAGAGTTTGGTTTTGGAATTGTTTAGTTTGAGATGCCAATGAAATATGAGTGGAAAGGCTGAGGATACAAATTGGATATATGGTTCTGGAGCTCAAAGTAGAAGCTTTGGCTATAGACATAAATTTGAGAATTATCAGTATTTGAAGCCATGTGAATAGATAAAATTACTCATGGAGACAGTGTGGAGAGAGGCAGAAGACTTAGGACTGAGCACTGGAGAATGCACCCTTTAAAAAGGACTGAAAAAGAAATGCACAGAACACCAGAAAGAGAACCAAGAGAGCTTGGCATCATGGAAGACAAAGGGCAGTGTCCCGAGAACAGAAAGAAGTAGCTGACAATATACAGTGCTGCCAGGTTGTATAGTAAAACAGAGATTAAGGTAAGTGAGTATTAGATTTGACAACTTGGAGATGGGTGGTTCCACTGGCTAGAGCAAACTTGATAGATTAGAGGGAGCAAAGTCCAGAATGAAGTGGTCTAAGGGGAGAGCAAGGGATGAGGACATGAAGAACCCTTCTTATGGACGACTCTTTGGAAAAGATGTGCTGTGATAGGGAATAGCAAAACTGGGGAGGAGGATAGTGGAGGATTTGGGGGTCAAGGGAGGTGGGGCTTTTGTTATTGTTGTTTTTACTTATTAATGACAGATGGTGAGAGAGCATGTTTATGTGTTGATCGTGATGATCCAGCAGAGTAGAAGATTGATGACGGGCAGGCAGAGGGTGTAACTCAAGGAACAGGCCCTTGAGAAAGGAGACATATCCTAGAGTGCATGCAACTGTCTGTGTAGATGGGGAGTCAGGAGATAACAGAGGGAGGGAAGGAAAAGGTCCAGCTGCAGGCAGGTTTGCATATTTGGTGTTGAGGAGGATGAAGAAGCTCCCATCTGATTGGAGGTGGTAGAAAGGAAGTTTGAAGAAAGAGGTAGGAGAAGTGGTAGAGAGTGGGGAAGAAAGTTTACTGGAGAAACAGAATTGCTGGGATAGTGTTCTCACTTGAGGATTGAGGCTGATTTAAGTGACACTCGTCTATCCTTTTGTGTTTTGCCAGGGTAAATATTTTGCTGCTTGGCTGCAGCTGCGGAGAAAGAAGAGCCTTGGGTTAGAGTCTGACAAGCAGGACTGCACTATTTATCAAATAGTTCATTTTTACCCCACTAATTTTCAATACCTCCTCAGACATAAACTATATCCCTCCGTAGACATGTGGGCCCATGCATGTGGCTCTCTATTCTCTTTGTCCCTGTATCAACACCACACTATTTTAATTGCTACATGTTTATTATAAATCCTAATTCTAGTAAGGCAAGTCTCATCCACCTCATTTTCAGGAGTGCCTTTACTATACTTGGCCCTTTTCTCTTCCACATGAATTTTAGGATCAAATTGGCAAGTTTCATCCAAAGGCATATTGAAGTTTTGATGGGAATTGTATGTAATTTATAGGTTAATTTGGAGTGAAAATTCCATCTTTACAATATTGAGTCTTTTTATCTTTAAACACGATCTCTGGTTATTTAAGGCATCTTTTATGACCTTCAATAAAGTTTAATGCTAGAAAATTTTCACATGTTATACATTTGTATTTAGTTATTCATACCTGTGATTATATCTCCTATTCTTAATATTGTATTTTTTGGTTCTCTTTTCCTTTTTTAATCTTTGCTTAGATATTATCTTCTATTTTATCAAGGTTTTCGAAGAGCCAGCTTTTGATTACATTTCCTTTTTTTTTTAATGTTGCTTAGTTTCTTAAATTCCATTAATTTTAGTCATATCTTTTTCTTCTCCTAAAATAATTCATAAATAAAAACAATTTTATTACTGTCTTGAGTGAACCAAAAGTTTCCGTCTTGCTGCCCAAGGCGTTTCTCATGAGAGTAATCACATGATGGCTCTGAATCATCTTCAGTGATTGTCCTGAATGTCTCCACATATCCATGTTTGGAAATTGCAGTTCTCCTTGGGCTCAGATGGAAGCCATTGACTTCTCTTTGTTTTTGTTTATACAAGGGAGAGGTTAGCCTGGGTCATTTCTCTTCTTCATATGTTGCTGCTGAGACTAAATCCAGTTTGTGAACCAAGAACTATGTGTCCGACTGATCACCAATGGTAGATTTCCAAACTTAATTAAAAAGTATTCTTTATTATCTGGAATAAATGGAAGATTGTATTTAAAACATTGCACGCATGAATTCCATCCAGTGTTTCACAGTGTCTCCTGTTGATTTCCCAGGGTGTGGTTAGCAATGAACCAAGATTATAACTGGCAAGTAAGAGTGAAAAACCCTTTATAAATAATTCAGTTTAATGGCCAGTTTGACACATTCATCTTGATTTAAACCCACACACTAGTGGTTACATAGATAATAATCGTTTTGTTAAACTAAAATATGTGACCATGGATGATAAGCCAGTCTCTCAGCTATTTCTCCGATATTTACATGTAATTTTCAGTCAGTTTACCCAGATTCAGGGATTTTATTATGCCATTTGCAGGCTCTGTTTATAGTCATGCCTTGTACACAGATGTTTGATGAGTCTTTGCTGACTTGATGTTGATAGACTGTACCTGAGGTTACGTTCTGTACCTTCACTTAGAAATCCTTCTACCTTTCAAGTGTGACAAAAGGAGATGTATCCACCTGGAAGACCATGGGTCTGTATGAGGTTTTCTGAAGTCAGCAGCTTGAGTAGTTAATGAAGAGTTCATACAAAACCAGGAACAATCATTTAAAGCCACAATTCAAGGCCTCAATATAAATGTTTATATTCTTTGTAATCTCGGTCATAATTCATTTCCCAAATATTTGTTGCTATTGTTACTGATGTTTGAGGAAAACGGGATGTGCTTTTAGCTATTTTTCTACATCACTGCCACACCGTATTGCTATAGTAATAATGAGAGCTAAAATATAGAGTGCCTACTCTCTGCTAGATAGAGTGCTCAGAGCTTTTCATATATGTCCTTGTTTTTCCTCCTAACAGCCCCGCAGGTAGGACTTTTCTCATCTTCATTTTTCAGGTGAGGAATCCGAGGCACAGTGGGATTCAATACCCTCCCCAAGGGCGCACAGCTGGTAAGAAGTAGATCAGGGTCTTGAACTTAGGTCTGTCTGGTGAAGCCTCATTTCCTAACTACCACGCTTTGTAAGGCCTCCTGTAACCAGATATGGTACAATCTGGAGCTGGAAATGACCACAATGAATGAAAGAAATCTTACAAAAGGATGGCAAAATAACCACTATATCCCCCACCCCACCCCCATATGTTTCTATGTATTAAAATAACTGGATTTCCAATTTTTGGAGTGTTGATGTTTGTAAGTGAGCAATCTACAGTTCAGGCCAAGGTGATTTTTAAAAAGCAAAAAAGTAACTGAATTCTTGACTGAGATTTCCTTATTGAAGCTCTTGTAAGTATAGTTTTTAATATAGTAGTGGGCTTTTGCAGAAGAACTGTTGACATTTTCATTAATTATCTTTCATTTGCATTTCAAACAAATATTCTGATTGGCTCAGATTTTGCCTGGTTTAGTAGCATTAGTGGTCATTAGTAAATGACACTGTATGAGGACTTCATAAATACGTGTGGATTTCACAGGGCTTCTTTTTTACATCAAAAAGGCAAACATAGTTATCTTTAATATTAAAAATACTTTGATCTAGGCATAAAAACACCAATGAAAATAACATTAAGCTTTCATGTTTAAATGTAAACCAAAGTAAGTATGCTGACCTGTGAATTTTAAGGCCTGGAACTTGCTCCCTGCTATGTAACTCCAAATAAATGACTCACTTTCTCTGAGCCTTGGTGAGGAATCTGTGAAATGGAACTGTAAATAAGTCCTTCTTCCATGTAGTTCTTAACATCTCAGAATTCTACCAAAGGATGATTCTGGATTTGCTGGTTGTTTTTCCATGGAAGTGTTACTTAGGAGAAATGTAGAAGATATATACAATGATAAGTTGCAACTTGTGATGCATTTTCTTAGTTTTTCTTTAATTAGGCTTGCAAGCTGCCTTTTGCTTAATATATGATATCTTTCATCCTGGACTCTTGGGTAATGTATCCAGTGATACTTATCCAGGAAAAGTCTAGGGATTAAAAAATTGTAGTTCAAGTTCCTGTGTAGAGAATTTTGTATTCATTCAACCAACGTTTATTAAGGGCCTACCTACCATATTGATGTTATTTTTGAGGGAAAAAACTTACTTCCTCCTGTATAATTTGGTTGAATTGAATTGTTAAACTCCACTTGAAACCATTCCATCCTCTTAGTTGCTCATCCATTTACATTAAATTGCAGAGTAAGGTGAAGTGATGCTTTTGAACTGCTAAATGTCTCTTTGCTATATTGGTAGGTGGCTTAGTTGCACCATAGTTTACTGAGAGTTACAATTCTGTTAGCTGTTTACAATAATCCCATGAACCCATGGTCAGTCAGTCCATATTCATTTCCTACACATTTCCTGGCTGAAATGTGCTATCAAGTAACATACATGATGCTCGAGACATTTTAAAGTCAAAACAGGCTTCTTAACAATAAGCTTACAATAATGTTAATAATATCTAGTATGATTGCAAAAATATATTTGTACTTAGTATGTGCTGGGTATTTTTCAAAGCACTTGACATGTGTTAGTTCATCCTATTCTCATAACCCAATGAGGTAAATTCTATTTACTCTATTTTGTAGCTGAGGAAACTGAGGCACAGAGATGCATGAGGTAACCTGCCAACGTCACACAGCTAGTAGGTGACAGTTCTAGGTCTCCAAAGCCCACACTCCTAACTAATTTAAAATTATCCATCTGGGCCCATGTAAGTATTTTTACAAAGAAATATTCTTATTGTCACCAGATAACATGGGGATATTTGTACCTTGCTTTTAAAAATGAAGGAAAAATACATTGGGCATCATCCATTGAGTTAAAATATATATATATATTTATGAAATTTTACCCTAAATATAAAAACAATCCTTCAGTTAATTGCTTTTTTATTCTTTTTGCCTAGTTTTCAGTTTTCTACAATGGCTTCATACCTCTTCTTTCCCACAGAAGTGTATATCTCCCCTGAGCACAACCTGAGCCATTAGTTTTATGGAGACAACCCTTCTGGAACCCTCACTGCACTCAGAACGTGTTGCTCTCCATGTCTGCCCACAGCCAGCATCCTGCTCGCTCAATCTCTGTTTTTCTAATCGGAGGCTTTCCTTAAATATCTGATGATGCTTGGAAATCTGTTTATATTTAAGATCAGTTGAAATCTGGGTGTGTGGAAGGGGTGGGAACTTCTGACTGGTGGGCTCAACTGTGGTATGATTGAGTAGGGACCAGGAGAAAGTGTACCACATAGCATCTTTGCACTATTATTGACAACATGTTTAACATGGATCTAATCATTAAGAAGCACCCAGACAAATCCAGATTGTGGACCATTTTATAAGATACCTGGTCTGGGCACTTAAAAAACGTCAGTCATGAAAGACAAAAAATTAAAAGAAAAAGAGAAAAAAAGGGTACTGTTCTATATTAAAGGAGCTTCAGGAGAAAGGACAACCAAATGCAATGTGTGATCATTCCTTGGATCCTAGATTTTTTGAAAAAGTGCTATGAAAGTACATTTTTTTAAACAATTGGAGGATCTTGAACATGCAGTAAGACGGCTGCATCAGGGTTAATTTCTTGTGTGTGATAATGCTATTGTGATTATGTAGGAGATTGTTGAAATATCTAGGAAGAAAGCATCATAATGTCTGCAATTTATGCTGGAATAATACAGGAAACATATGTGTATAATATATATATACACACATACTCACACGTAGAGAGTCTGGGAAGATGGAGAGAAAGGAAAAGGGAGGAAAAAGAGAGGGGGAGAAACAAATGTGTGGATGTTCATTATACAACTCTTTAAAAAAGTTTCTGTAGATTTGAAATATTTCAGAATAAACAGTTGGGGTGGGGAGAGAAAGAACATTTTAAGAACTGGCTTAACTTCTTGTTCAGTCATTTGGCTTTTCCTCTTAAGGTTAATTCTGAGATTAAAATGCTCTCTGTGAGGTAAAACACATTTATGAAGGAAATTGAAACACAACTTGCTGTTGAAAATGTAGAAGAGTTAAAAGTTTGAGACTGGAACACCAGATTTCTGTGAGTCTAAGAAGCATATTTTTCGCATTTTAATACTTCTGAAATTGGGTTATCATCTTAGAGTCCTTGGCAGCTTAGTATTGTGTCATTTAATTAGCAGCATGGTTTTTTGTTTGTGAATCGTGGTGTGTCTTACAAGAAAAGGAGTATTAGATTGGATGGAATATAGTATTTAGTGGAAGATACGATTCTGTACATGTCCACACTTGACTGCCATCTGCATGGGGTTGGGGGCCTCTGTGTGAGTCCTGACAGCAAAGCCTGGTACACAGAAGATGTTCAGCAAAGAGTCCCGCATGAATAAATTAATAAATGGGCTATGTTGACTACAAGTGAGCTGTTTAATTTGTGTAACTTATTACTCGAAGATAATGAGTGACGTTTTTGAGGTATATACTGTATCAGATTTAGTCCAATTTCTGTTGCAAAAATTATCACTAAACTGATGAAGGTTAAACTTCATTTTTTATATCCACTTGTAATTGAGGGGTCCCTGTTTTTTAAACCAAAACCTTTGGTCTCAATTTTTGATGTGTATTTCATTAGCTCTGTTTTGGCTTTTTAGAGTTGTGGATAGTTCCGGCAAATAGTTAATCTGGTTATCTTGTTAGTGAAATGTGGCTAAAAGGGCTGTAGGGTCAGACCATGGAGCAAGAGAAATGTGAGATAAGAGATCATCTTTTCTAATCGAGAGAAAACAGGGATGCTGGGTGGGTTTCAGATCTCTGAACTTTAATGATTTGACATAAAAGATTTATACCTCTGTCCTCAATATCCATAAACACTTTATTCTGGTAATTTTTAATTTGCTATAAAAAAAGTTATGCTTTTTCTTCAGAGTTGGATAATGGAGGTCAAAGCAAGGATTCAAAGGACAGTGAAAAAGTTAAAACATGGTGTTGATGAAACCAGTTACTGGGCTTATAATTTGTTCAAGGAATATTTATTTAGCACTGCTAAAGGTGCCCATACTGTGCTTGTGAAGCAGACAGACACGGTCCTCATCCTTGGCAACCTTGCCTTCTGGTGTAAGAGCATACAAGTAACTATGGATGTTGTTTTTGAGGGGGATTATGGCTGTTTATAACTGGGGCTCCCACTGTACCCTGAAGAGTGTAGAAAGTCACCTTCTTGAGAAACTGACTTCTCTGCTGAGTCTCCCGAAGAAAGATTAGGAGTTAACTGTGTTAAAGGGGAAGCTGGATGGAAGGAGGCTGTGCAAAGGATAGAATGAAGAAATGGCCTTGCAAAGGCCTTCTGGCAAGAGAATCGCTGCTTGGAAGTTAGGCATGGAGACTGGAGAGGTAAGCAGAGCTGAGCTCCTGAAAGCCCTTATCAACCCTGAATATGAGGCAGCATTAGAGGGCTTTTGACAGAGGAATGGGGGGACCAGGCTTCCATTTTAGAATAGTCAGTTTGGCATTGTAGGAATGATTGAAAGTTATAAAGGTTGATGAGTATCTGAAGATCAGTTAGGAGCTGTTGCAGCAATCCAGGCAAGAGGATTGATGTTTTAGACTGAGTTGGGGCTATGAACACAGAAGTGGACAGATTAGGGTGATATTCACATAGTAGATTAGTTGAGATCCTTGGATAAATCCTTAGGTCAGTTGGATGTGGTAGGGAAAAGAGAGTGAGAAGGCGAGCATGTCTCATGAGCTTTGGACTTGAAGAAATGGATGGTCGGTGCAAATCCCAAAGGAGGAACAATGTCTTTTTGTTTTGAGGGAGAAGAGAGTAAGAGAAGATGATTCCAGTTTTGGACCTGTTAGATGTAAGGCATTTGTGAGACCCACAGAGCTGGTGTTCAGAAGGCTATAGGATGTATGGGTCTGGTGCTCGGAAGTGTAGTTTCAGTAAGACTAGGAAGTTGTTGGTGTAAAGATGGTGTTTGGAAAAGGAGAGAAGGAGCTCTCCTGGGAAGAGCTTTTAGATTGATAAGAGAAGGCCAGGTGTAGAGGGACTCCCACTATTGAAGGGTCTGTTAGAGAAGGAGGTTTTTATGAGGAAAAGCCCAGAGGGTGGGAAGAAAATCTGAGAGGGCTACAAGGCCAGGGAATGGGCAGCAGGCTCAGAGACTGTGGAGAAGTTAAGCATACAGAGGACTGAAAAGTGTCAACTGGATTTACCAGATTTGGGGCCTTTGGGGGACCTTAAATTCCCCTCTTCAGCTTTCACTGGAATGTGAAGTA
>JAQZBX010098848.1:0-11534 GCA_029593785.1 Cabassous unicinctus
AAAATCATTATTTACAAAGGCTTAGTTTCCCTTTTGATAAAAGCAGTAAATCGCCTTCCTAAAGATATGGCTACAAAAATAACATTTTTCACTTGTCATATTGAAGATCATGTAAAATAGTCCAAGTGATGATCTACCTGGAAAGTAATCCCATGCCCATGTTGACATCTAGTCTTCGAAATGACACACAAAAAACAAACCAAAAACCCAAACAAATCCAATGCCACTTGAACAACTGATTGAATATTTCCTTTCAGCTTATTTGAGAATATAAAATATGGTTAGAAAAAGAATAATGCATCAAATCCAGCTGCCTTCCCTAATAATTTGAAGTGCTTACTTTTATTTTATGAAATAAAAAAAGCCATTTGCAGAATTTAGGACAGCAGAAGCTCATTCATTGATATGCTTTAACATAGATCAAAACATCTTGAAGAAAAAGAAGAGAGAAAACAATGACAAAGACATATCTGCAGGCCATAAACCCAAGGAAAGGGAGATGATGAAACCAGGTAACATTTGACACATAAAAGTAAAATCACAAAACACAATCATCTTTAAATTAAAGAATTTATGCATGCCCAGGTGACTGTTCTGGAGACACGGTAATCCTTATAATACACTCTCATGTATTAAATTCCAACATGCACAATTGCCCACATCAGTATTTAAAGGATTTACTAAACCTATTTTATGAGCCAATCAAACATCACTTTCTCACGGCAACATGATACAGTGCACACAACACTAAGTGGTTTATAATGAGCACTCCCTTTCTCTAACATACCCCTGGGGACCCATGGAGGATTTATGTTCTTTTATGTTTAACAAACAAGTCTGGTGTTGTAGACAAAATTTTCATTCTCATGGGGAATTTAAAAATTGTGAGGACATGAGGACTGTTTTCCTACTCCTAAGCAGAATTGTAAGGAGAAATCCAAAGAAATAAATTAGCTGATAAACATAATTGTCAGACACCCCGTTTCCTTCAACAAAAATAAACCAACCTTGTGAAACAGGCTGTTTCTAGTTTATACTATCTAAAATCCTGTCAGTTAAATCTACCCAACGAATTATCAAACCTGATTGTAGTGTGAAACACTGCCAACAAAGAAACAAGGATATTAAAATGTCCCTAAGTCTGCAAGTGTCAACTGGTGCCTGAGCTTGTTGGGAAAGGTAAAAAAATTAATAAGATGATAATTATTCTACAGTGCTTATTGGCCTACACACTGTTTTAGCAGAATACAACTCTAAACATATATAGAAATAGAAGTTTCAGACCCCTTATTTAGAAGCCAAAATGTGTACCCATGCTTAACATATATTTAAATTAATTAAAAAGGAGTTAAATTTATCAAGTGATTCCTATGTGACAGGCATTGTTTTAAATACTTATATAAATGGACTCACTTAATCCAGCAACAATAATAAAACATTAATATGTTCATTGCACCCATTTTATAGATTACAAAATACAGATACAGAAAGGTTAAAGTAATTTTATCAAGGTCACAAAGCAATTAAATGTAGAGCCAAGGCTTCCACTTTGGCAGTCCAGCTGCCAAGCCCAAGCTCTTAATTGCTAAGCCTTGCTACCTACTGCATTTAAAATATGCCTGTATAATTATACTTGATTTATTTTGAGGCCTAACTGCAGAGAATTTGTGTGTCTTTGTTCAAATTGGCCAAATGGTCTTATTCAATGACTGGAGAGACATTAAAGACTACTAAAAATAAAATAAGGAAACAGATGTGGCTCAACCAGTTGGGTGCCCGCCTACCAAATGGAAGGTCATAGGTTTGGGTCCCGGTGCCTCCTAAAATAAGATGAGCAGACGCCGCCCCCACCCCAATGAGCAGATGCCACAAGCCAGCAGATGCTGCAGCCCACGGGGAGTGGATGTGGCTCAGGGGGTTGGGCACTCGCCTCTCATGTGGGAGGTCCTGGGTTCGGTTCCTGGTGCCTCCTGGAGAAGGCGAGTAAACAATGAGCAGACAGAAGAGAGAACCATCTGGGGGGGGGGGGATAAATAAAGGAAAATAAAGTAAATAAATAAATCTTTAAAAAAAGTAGATCAGTGACTTAGAATTTTGGGCACATAAATATTACAGACATATTTTTAAGTTAATTTGGTAATATTTAGTACTGGGCATTCTACATTCTTTAGAGTTTTAAATCTACATAGGAAATGTGTAAATCAAACCAACAAGTAGGTTTCAGAGGATTAACAATGCACAATATAGAGAAATTCTGAAAAACATGAATACAAAGCTAGAAAAATTAAGTAAAACAAAAAGTATAAGGTGCTTATTAATGAAGATAAAAGCCATAAGAGACATTTTCAAAAATAAAATTGGAATTCAGAATTAAAACCAAGAGCTTGTTCTCAGAAAAGAAAAAGTGAGAGACAGCAAGAATTTTCAAATTTAGATATGAGGAAGATATAATCACAAGTAAAAATGCATTTAAAATGGCATGTTTTATGTAATTTTATGCTAATTCAATTTGAAATGGGTGACTTAACTGGGAAACTAAAAATTAACAAATTCAAGTTAGAAAATTGAACAGGTTAATAACTCTTAAAATTGTAAAGAATGGCAAATGATTTTCAATTAAAAAGATACAATGTATTGGGTTTTATAGGAGAGTGCTGTTTAACTTTAAAAGAACATATAATTCCATTTCTATGTAAAAAAATTGTAAATAGTGACAAATGGCAAATATCTACTCAATTACTAATAAAAAGCTAGCATAAACCTTGAATCAAAATTTCTTTGGAATGGTAATACCAAATATAGCAATTTTGATATTATTTATGAATTCCAAAAATAGATATTGGATTATGTTTGTGATTATAGATTATATTGGATTCAGAAGTTTCACTTTTACTTGATTATACTGGATTCAGAAGTTTCACTTTTACTTGATTGGGCCACGACCATAAAATGTTGAGTCCCTGTCCTCATGGTGGGCTGGAACACACAGAGAAAATGCACTGCAGAGAAGGGAGTCTGGAGTTTTTGAGTTGGAGTCCTGGGAAGTAAGCATACAGAGGAGCTTGGTCTGAGGAAAGAGAAAAGGCCCCGGAAGAGAAACAAGCTGTTTTGCCTGATAGTCTATAGCTGGCCTTGTGGAGATAGCAGAGGAGCTGAGCCGGGAGAGAAGCAAGCCCCAGGAAGAGAAAAACCAGGAAGCCTGAACCTTCACAGAAGTTGGCAGCCATCTTTCTCCAACATGTGGCAATAGACATTGGTGAGGAAAGTAACTTATGCTTTATGGCCTGGTAACTGTAAGCTTCTACCCCAAATAAATACCCTTTATAGAAGCCAACAGATTTCCGGTATTTTGATCAGCACCCCTTTGGCTGCCTGATACACCAAACATTAAAAATTAAGGCCAATTTCATTAATAATTTGAGAGAAATACAAACATTCTAAATAAAACTTTATAAAATATCACCAGCAGCGGATTAAAATATATAATACTTTGTCCAAATAGGAGTTTAGTCCATGAATATAAGATGACTATGAGGATGATCCTTTAGAACATTAAAAGGAGGAAAAAACTATATGGTCATATCAATAAATTTTGAAACATGTTAAAATAAACTATTTAGATAAAAACTGAGTAAACTGAATATCATGAAACTTTCAAAATATGGTAAAAAACAATTATCAGAAAATAACTGTAATTATACATTAAATAGTGAAATACTAAAGTCATATTCATTAAACTTGAAACAAAGATAGGGTTGTCCTTTCTCACAACCAATATTCAATATTTTTTTTGAGGCTCTGGTTATCAGTAAAAGAGGAAAGAAAATAAATATTATAATAAAAGTAGAGGGGAAAAGTGATCCGTAGTTAAGAATAGACTCCATTGAGAATAGACTATGATAGGTTAAGCACAGAGGCTGAAGAGCTTGGCTAATTCAGGTGAGGGATGGTGTGGCTTGGATTAGGGCGGGGGAAGTGGGGTGGTAAAGAGTTGTCACATTTGGTATATATTTTGAAGGTAGATCTGACAGAAGTAGATGTGGGTCATGAGAGAGCGACAGAGGCAAAATGATTACACAATTTCTGGTTTTTTAGAAACCATCTGGAACTAATAAGAGAATTCAGTATGGTATCTGAATATAAGATTTTGAATAGAGAAAAATGCCTCATTCACAGTATAATGATAAAAATGCATGGTAAAAAATTAATCCCGAAAGTATAAACACTAAATGAGGAAACAAAATATTACTAAGTGAAATAAAGGCATGAATTTATGATAATTTTTATCAAATCCCACCTACTAAAATATTTGGACAAAAAATAATGAAACTAAAAATAAAGCAAACATTATGTAGTGCATAGTAGGTGCCAGATACCGTATAAATATTAATTTACTCTTCAAATACAACCTTATTTATAGCCATTATTATTATACCTATTTTATAGATGGGGAAACTGAAGTACAGAGAAGTTACATAATAAGAAAGCCACACAGCTACGAATAGCAGAGCTGTGATATGAAGCCTGGTCTAAGCTTCTGAGTTTATATTCTTAAATATGACACGATACTGTCTTTATTTGAAGGCTTGTATATAAAGAAAAAATGAATAAATTAATTCCCAAGAAAATTTAGTAAAAGAAGAGCAGGGAGGGTGATATATTAGATATAGATATTAGAACTTATAATGTCTCTGTATTCAAAATACTGCAGACCAGGAAGTGGATTTGGCTCAAGCCATTGAGCTCCCGCCTAACACATGGGAGGTCCGTGGTTTGGTTCCCGGTGCCTCCTGAAAAATGACAGCAAACTGGTGCAACGGGCAGGCACAGCAAACTGACACAGCAAGATGATGCAACAAGTGACAGAAGAAGAAAAAAAACATCATGAGAAACACAACAAAGCAGGGAGAAGAGGTTGGTGGTGCCTCTTAGAGAAGACAGGCAAGACAGCAAGCTGACATGATGGGCAGGCGTGGCAAGCTGACGCAACAAGATGATGTAACAAGAGACAGAAGAGGAAGAACGTAATGAGAGATACAACAAAGCAGGGAACGGAGGTGGCTTAAGCGATTAGGCACCTCCCTCCCACATCGGAGGCCCCCGGTTCAGTTCCCGGTGCTTCCTAAAAAACAAAATAAGATGAACAGACACAGCAACTGGAAATTGAGGGGGTGGGGAGAAATAAATAAAATAAATCTTAAAAAAAAAATACTATAGACTGAATATTTGAAAGAAAAATAAAGTCAGAGTAATTAAAGACCTAAACGCTAAAAGAAACAAAAAACATTACAATTTTGAAGAAAATAGAAAAAGTATTTATAGTTGGGGAAGGAGAGCTCTTCTCATTGAAGAATTAAAAAACCAAAGCATTAAAAGAACAAGTTTGACAAATATAACTATACAAATTTTTTTAAAAATTTAGTTGGCAAAAGTACCTTCAAAGAGGTTCCTGTGCCCTTTTGACATGTTTTCATTAGACTTTACCACTTCCTTGCTTTTTTGGCTCAATAAAATATATCATACCTTGTACTTTGTGTGTCCCAGACCAGGAATAAGCCAGGTTCCTCTTGAGGAGAAAGAAATTCAGAAAGCAAGCTCTGGACACCCAGAATGCTCATTATTTCTAGGTCCATATCATGAACAGAGCTACTAAATACATTTTGATTTATTATTCCTATATTTTATTCGTCATTATATTCACTTTATCCTACAACTAACTGATATTAACGTAGAATTTTTACATCAATATTACAACTAACAAACCTACTAAGTAATGTTTTAAAAAGTTTTCCTTTTTGATACTATATTTTCCATTAAAAGGGTATAGAGTACTGTGTTCAAAAGTTACTTGACAGGGAAGCGGATGTGGCTCAATCAATAGGGCTCCCGTTTACCATATGGGAGGCCCCGGGTTCGATTCCTGGGGCCTCCTGGTGAAGGCAAGCCAGCCCAGGCGGCGTGGTGAGCTGACGCAGCAGAACGACCCAACAAAAGGGAGACAAGCAGACACAGAAAAACGCACAGCAAATGGACACAGCGAGCACAAGCAGCAAGTGTGTGTGTGGGGGGATAAATAAATAAATAAATCTAAAAAAAAAAAAAGTTACTTGACATAACTGATTTTTTTTCTGTGGGTTATGTTATAAAATCATCATACAATTATCCTTTTATTCAATTTTATGGTATTTTTAAAATCTTTTTTGTTTAAACTTTACTTTTTAAAAAATATGTGAAATATTTACATATTTTAAAAGTCAAAATGCTATAAAAATGTATATTTAGACAAGTGTCCCTTCATCTTCTTTCTCCTCTACTTCTATTCATTTGCTGCAGGGTACCAATTTTGTTTCTTGTTTGTTTCATTGTTTCTTTTTGAAAAAACTAAGAATAACTGCACACATGTATTTTATTTCCTCTCTTCTTACTCAAAAGTTAGTAATATACTACATACCACCTTCTGTCTATTCTAGGGCAGTTTTACCTTTTAACGATATTTTATCTTGGAAACCATTACATGCCAGTTCATAGGGATCATCTTCATTCTTTCTTAGAGTTGGCAATTCAGTTTTTAAAGTAGTTATTGGTAATGTGAAAAAGAAATTACTGTTATAATAAATCAATTAAATTGATTGATTATAAATTAACAGATTCATTTTAGGTTTTGCTAATATGGATTAGAAAGGTAGGAAAGATAGCATGTACTTCATTTTGGAGTTACGGAGTCATAAAAACAACAATAACCACCCTATCCATTTTGATTTAAGTAATATAGTATCTCCATGGTGAAAAGACTTTGTTAATATGAGGATCCAAATTTGGTTAGATTAGCTGGACCATAATATGGACCTGAATAAGTAAGTCAAGAACTCTAATTTAGGTTCTACCATTGAATGTTATCTTACTCAAATCACTGAAACACTGTGGGTCTAATTTCCTATTTTTCAGGTGGGCATAGTCTGATCTGCCCCTCCCTAGAGTACAAGAATATTTTGAGTATCAGATAAAGAAAAAATCATGAAAGCACAATGGCTTTTTTAAAAAGGTACTATGGATTAGAAAAAATCCCTGTGGATACTCACTGTTGTATCAACAGTGGTTAAGTGCATAGACTTGAGATTTAACTACAGCCTCTGCCTGTTATTAGTAGGATGACTTTGGGTAACTTATTTAAACCAATGGTTTCAACTGGGAAAGATTTTGTCACCCAGGAGGCATTTGGCAATATCTGGAGGCATTTTGGGTTGTCATAACCAGGAGTGATGGGGTGGGAGAGTGCTACTGGCATCTAGTGGTTAGAGGCCAGGAATGGTGGTAAACATCCCACAATAGACAGGATGGTCCCTACAACAAAGAATCGTCTGGCCCAAACGTCATAGTGCCACCGTTGAGAACCCGATTTAAATTCTCTGATCCTCTTATTTAAAACAAGGATAACAGTCATTAACTCTCAGGGTTGTTGTGAGAATTACATGGGGTAATGTAAATCAAGTATTCAGCATAGTTTCTAACAAGTCACTCAATATGTGGTAGTTCTTTTACAACTGCGGTCATTGCAACCATATATGCAACCTGTGGAAGACCCAGGTCCTGGGGATCAATGGACCACAGAACCTTCTGACTCATGGGAGACCCCAGAACTAGCCTCCTTGCCTGTTCTTCCCTGCAGGAGTAGCCATCCTGAATATAACCTGCCTGGAACATTGTGAGCTTATGTTTGCTATTATTATCATTACTAACAGTTGATTTTTTCATAGTAGGTGAAAGATGAAAATTCATCAATAGATTGTCAAAATACTGAGTACTTATATTTTCTGTGTCCATAAATATAATCTATAAAATAGGCACAACATTATCAAATGTATATAATTGTTGTGGGGATTAAACCAGTTAACATAGAAAAAGCACTCATCTACGGTCCATTGTTTCCTTCAAAGACTGATCAGTTCTTGAAATGTATGATTACTTGTCCTCAGACAACTACTACCTGCATATATGTATGCATTTTACAGAAACATCATCTCATATCTTTGCACTACTACTGAAATAACACCAAGATTTAGAGAGCTAATGTTTCCATGTCAATGTAGAGACCATTTCCAAGGTAAGTTATAGTATTTATGTTTTCCCCTAAGGACCACTTCCCACACTCTTCATGATGGTCTATCTTGTAGTTAGTTTTACAACAAATTCTCATTAACAATTAGGTCATCATGGTATGATGATTTGTAGTGTGTGGCTGTTTATTAAATGCATATTGAGTCACTATTTAATTAGTTGTAATGATAGACAATATGATAAACAAAATATTATTTCATGGGCCAACAACGAAACCACTGCAGCAATGAAAGAAAGTTGAAGAACCAAATTTAACAAATGAAATTAACATTCTATTAACATTCTATTTCTCTCATAGATTGTCAACTTGTCATTTCTTCCCTTCTACTTCCAACATGCAGGGTAAGAATAAAGGAGGAGTATGGCAGAAGAGGTAAGTGGCTATAGGGGAAGAGTAGGACTATTTGGTTGAGGATATCTAGGAATATGAAGATGAGAATGTAACATACCAAGTGTATTAGTCAGCCAAAGGGGTGCTAATGTGAAATACCAAAAATGGGTTGGTCTTTATAAAGGGTATTTATTTGGGGTAGAAGTCCACAGATACCAGACCATAAAACGTTAAGTTTCTTCTCTCACAGTCCATTGCCATGTGTTAGAGCAAGACAGCTGCCGGCGTTTGCCAGGGTTCAGGCTTCTTGGGTTCCTCTCTTCCTGGGGCTGCATTTCTCTCTGGGCTTAGCTCTTCTGGTTCCTCCACAAGGTCAGCTGTAGACTATCAGGCGAACGGCTCACTTCTCTTCTCTGGGGCCTTTTCTCCAACATCAAAACTGCTTCTCAAAAACTGCTTCAACTCTGTTCTTGCCATGCCTTTTATATTTGATTCCCCACCCACAAGGGGTGGGGCTCGATGCCCTACTGATGTGGCCCAGTCAACACCCTAATCATAACTTAATCATGCCCAGATTAACAGATCAGTTTACAAGCATGATCCAATTATATTTTTGGAATTCATAATTATATCAAACTGCCCAACTGCAACACCAAGGTATATGTGCAGGCCATTAATTTAAGATAAGAAGAAGAGCTATGAATATAATCTCTCACCTGTTCAATACCAAGACTGTTCCAGACACAGGAAACCCACACTTAACCATCTCCTGGAAGGCAAGATATAAGCTACTCCTTCTGTACACTGTTTACCTACCAACCAAATTTGTTCCTTGTATAGTTGAATTCCATTGCCTAACCTTATCTATAACTGGCCATGACTGGGTTAGTATGGTTCTTTTATCTTTATAAGCAATGTTTAATGTTTGTAAAGATAATTATTTTCCGTTTAAGGTGAAAATGAGTCCTACTTTTTTTTTTTTTTTATCATTTTATCATTAATTAAGACATATTTAAAGGATTAACTACAGGTAGGCTATTTCATTTTTCATCTATGCAATATCTATGCTATACTTGCAAATACCAAAGTATTTTAGATATGAATTTATCTAAAGCTGAGAAAATATTTAAGTAACATGATAGTAAAATTTAAAGAGAATTCATGTAATGTTTATTAAAGCATTATCTTGACTTCAGGTCTGATTCTAAATGGAAATATTTAGATGGCTGATCATCATCAATATAATACATTTTAAAAGGCAAACCTGTTTAAATACACAAATTTAACTTTTGTGATAGTCTATGAAAGTGATAAAGTGAGGGTTTTTTTTGGAAAATACCAAAGCAAAATGAAAATATTCTTCTTTTTAGATATTAAAGAACATCCAGCATAATTCATTGTTCAAAATTTTGATTTCAGTAAGAAAAAATCCATTTAACGGAGATAAACATATGAGCAGAGCACTTCAATCATCATTAATGAACTGACTGTGATAAGGAAACAAATGTACAATATAAAATGGCTTCAGGTTCCTCTTCTGCAAAATGATTGAACAAGATGATCCAGAACTGTATTTTTCAAAATTTTAGCTTTTGTTCTGATTTAAGAACCAACTTACATTTTCTTTGATGTGTGTAGTTATGTCTAAAAGTATGCAGCTTACACACATGTTATATACCCACTACCATATTGGCCGGAAATTATTATTATTATTTTCAAAAGTCCACATAGAACTCATCACAAAATATAATTTTCTACAGGCAGATATCCATGGAAACCAACTCAGTAAATTCAGCATTATTGGAAATGCTTAAAGATTTGTTATTAGAAACTCAGAAGACAAGTATATACTTAGGGAAATGTTAAGAGGCAAATCGAATGTGGAGTTTTGTGCAAGGTCAAGGTCAGCCACCTGGGCATGTTGACTTAAGGTGAAGAGAGGATCTAATCCTCCAGTGGCAAGTGAAATAAGGTGATCCTGACCCCTCCATTGGAACAGTTCTAATACTTCCCTTACTCTGTATCTTCACAAAACTCTTCTAAAGTGCTGACTGGGAAATGTGAGAGATGGATGGTTAGCAGAGACCACAAGTAGCCCTCTTGTAGGGCATAATCGTTTTCCTTATATACTGTGTTACCCAAATCACAATTTAAAAGGCCACTTTTTAGAACAGGAATGCAGACTTTGGGATTCATTTGTCAGAGGCTCCATCTGACTCTTCTGATAAATAAACCCCTTATTCCTTAATCAGATATAATCCCAATCAGCACGGTTCAAATGAGAAATGATATACATCAGATCCATAGAAATGGGGGCTGGCTAAAATAAGTAGCTTATAAATAGACGAATATTTAGCATCTAATAAAAATTCTATTACATTTCTAGACTTTCTAGTTTTCACTCACCTTGTTGTCTAATTTAAGTTACAACAATGTCTCAAACAACTAACGGGTAGTTTGGCTCCTTGTTTGCTTTTCTTACATTTTCCTCAGTAAGCACTATAGGTAGTGTGTGTCTGTATTTGTGTTTGTGTGTGTGCGTGTGTGTGTGTTTAGGCTATAGATATTCAGAGCACAGGGAGAATTGGTAAAATTTTTATATTTATCATTTTCATTTTTATGTTACCCCCTAAGTAAGCATGTACCTATTTTAAGGATAGTCATTAACAACTATCCAACTAATCAAACGGAATACTTTAAACATGAAGACTTCAGGGGCAGGAATAGGTAGAGCTGGCATAAAATTTTTTAAATTGTAGTAAGGTTTACTTTTGAATTTTGAAATAATCAAACTTCACTAGAGAATGGGTTTCTGTGTGGAGCTGAGTGTTCTAGGACTAAAATAAACCATTTAATGGAGATTTAATGAAGTGGCGACATTAATAACATTTTTTGAGACTTCAAATCTTGACAAAAGAACAATTTAATCACTTTCATGGGAAATTAGAAATTCAGAAATTACAGAGAAATAATGTTAAAAGTTTGAAAACAACTTTCTGACTCTTGTGCTTTTGTAGAGTCATCATTTACTTTTATTTCCAAGGACAAAGGTTTTCTGGGATTATATTTTTCACAGAATCTCACTACA
>JAQZBX010098849.1:0-11538 GCA_029593785.1 Cabassous unicinctus
GGGCTATCCCCACTTATATAGGACCTGGGTGTCTCCAGAGCCCTCAGGAGCCCCTCTGTGTGGGGTGATATCCACTTTGGTGTTCTATGAGATCCTACTGAGGTATGCGTAAGCATTACCTCTGGGATGACCTCCCGACTCTCTTTGAAGTCTCTTAGCCACATAAACTCATTTCTCTTTACTCTTTCCCCCTTTTATTAAAGTTTATTTTCTGATCATGTTGCCAGTTGGCACTTGGTATTAATCCCTCGTTGCTAGGGAGGCTCATCCCCAGGAGTCATGTCCCACGTTGGGGGGAAGGTAATGCATTCAAATGCTGAGTTTGGCTTAGAGAGTCGACTCTTTCTTTTAAACCCCTAGATTCACTCCAAATCCTGCTGGTTCTGCCTCCAAAGTGTGTCCAGAATCTGATCACTGCCCAATTCTCTTCTCAATTATTGAAATAGTACAACTGATATCTTTGCCTCTACTTTTGCCCCAACAATTTCCAAGCCTGCAGGCCAAGCCATTCTTTTAAAACATCAGTCAGATAATGTTGCTCTTCTGATCAGCACCACATGATAGCTTCTCATCACACTTAGAGTGAAAGCCAAAATTCTTGCAACGGCCACCCAGGTCCTAAACCCTCTTTCCAGTAATCCCATTCCTCTCTAGCCTCCTCTTCCCTCTACTCTCTCTGCCCTTGTCCTGCTGCCTCCCAGCTGTTTGTCTCACTGTCTCAGGCCTGTTCCTGCTGCAGGGCCTTTGCACTTGTAACCAGGAGAGAGAGCCCTCTTTCCTTGGGCTTCCTCCTTTACACTTTCAAATCTTTGCCCTAAAGCCATTTTCTCCAGGAGAACTTTCTTGACTGCCATATTTAAAATCACAACCCCCATACCTCTGGCATTTCCTATTCTCTATCTCTGATTCCTGTTTCTCCATTTAGCTCTGAAACCTTCTAGAATAGTATATCGGTTAGTCAATTATTTTCTTCTCCACTGGAATGTAAGCCCCACAATGGCAGGGCTCACTTTTTCTCCCCTCACTGCTGTCCTAAGTACTTAGAACAGTATTTGGCATAGTAAATGTTTGTTGAAGAAATGAATGGATTTCCCTGAGGCCAGGGGAATCCTGCAGGGCTCCCATATCTCAGCATTCTCACTCAGAGATCCTGACTTCTCTCCTTTGGAAACTCAGAAGCTCCCACCTCTCTAGGCTTTCATGGTATATTTACAGACACACTCACTCCTTCCCTATAAAGTTAGGATGGGGTGGAGGTCATTCTATCCATTTGATTGAGGTGGGAAACTGAAGCACTGAGAGGGTAAGTATGCTATTCAGGGATGGGTGGCAAAGGAGTAACCACGGACTTTTCCAGAGTGGAGGAACCTCTATGCTAATCAGGACTGCTTCAATTGCAAGTGGGAAACCCAACTTTGAGCTAACTTAGGCACAAGAGGGGGCATCTTGGTTCCTGCAATGGGAAGTCCAAGGGTGGGTTGACTTGAAGCATGGATGGATCCAGGACTCAAATGATCTGCTCTGTCAGGATTGCTCACCACACAATTTCAGGGGGAACTATTCATAGAAAATACAAGTGCTGTTTTCAGAATTCACTCGCTTTTCTCTTTCTTCGCTCTATTTGCTTCTGTGCTGACTTCATTTCTCCTATGGCAAGAATCTCTTCATGAGATACAGGAAGATAGCTCTTGTTAGTTCCAAGCTCAGCAAAACTACTCTCTCTCTGGCATGCTCATACCAGTTCCAGGGAAAACCAGGACTGGCCCTGCTTGAGTCTTTCCCTATCCCTGTTCCAATTATTATGGCTGAAAAATGGGATTCTCTGACTGGCCAGTCTTGGCACATGCCTACTTTGTGGCCCAGAAGAAGATCAGGAACATGTGAAGGACAGACCAAATGGCCTCCTCCCATGCACTGCTGCAGGCACTCTAAGGAATTCATCTTGGTCATAAATTCCATGGGTGGTACAGCAGATATCTTGCTGCCCCTGAAGTTCCATTTCCTCATCAGAAGAACAAGGAGGTTGGATAGATCTAAGGTCCCTTCCAGGCCATACATACAAAGAGTCTCTGAAATGAAACCTACCACAAAGCCCCGGTGTGCTATGTATGGGGGTTTGCCTTGTTGTTTGGTTTAGTTCCTCTGTGGTGCTATCTTGAAACTCCCAATAGGAAGGAGTGACCATCTGGCCTCAGAGGACCTCTGTGCATAGAATCTCATGTCCTTTATTTCCTTTGGGAAAAGGATCCAGGGAGTGGTGGTATCGGCTGCCCTTGGGAGCCCTGCAGAATCTAATGGCATCATGGGAACTCACCAGCTTGTCGAGCAATGTTGTGGAATTTCTTCTTCTTCTTGAAAATCTCCAAGAGAAGTGGAGATAGTACAACTGGACTAGACTCCATATTATATCTTATTTTATTTTTTAACAACACGAATAGACCTTATTTTATAAAATACATTTTTGATATATAGCAATGGTGTTCCACTAAAGACTCAAACTGACTCAGCTCTTGCTTGGAAGGGGTGGTGGGAATAAAGCGAGAAGCTCTATTCTCACTTCTTCTTGGGGACACCCAGCCAATTAAAGCACCCTATATCAGGGCTTTTCTTCTCTGCAAGGTCCATTCTATCCTCATAACAGGCCTGGGAAGCAGGTAGGATAGGTGTCATTATTTCCATTTTACTGGTTATATGCAATAAGATGGAGAAATTTTTATTCACTGAAATTCCAAGCAGGGGTGGGGGGGTGATTAGTTTGGAAAGGTAAAATTCCCTGGTGGATTGCTCCACATCTGAGAAGCAGTGGGAGTGGGATGTGTGGTTAGAGCCCCCCAGGGGCTGCCTGAGGCAGGGAGGGTCACACTTCAGAGCACAGGCTTTGGAAGATGTGGAGTGGGAGGGCCAGCATTGGGAAGATGGCACAAAGCTGTAGGCTCTCTCCCTGGGGATATGCCAACACCTTCAGAAAATGCAAATGCAAGGGTGATGCCACTACACACCTATTAGAATGACTGAAGCCCAAACACCAAACGCTGGCAAGGATGTGGAGCAACAGGAACTCTCATTGCTGGTGGGAATGCAAAATGGTACAGCCACTTTGGAAGACAGTTTGGCAGTTTCTTACAAAGCTACACATAGGATTACCATATGATCCAGCAATTCCACTCTTAGATATTCATCTGAAGAGGTTAAAAGCTTATGTCAATGGGAAAATCTACACAGGAATTTTTATAGCAGCTTTATTCATATAATAGCCCCAAATTGGGAGCAACCAAGATGCCCTTGCATATGGTGAATGGATAGAAAAACTAAGGCACACCATACATGGAATATTATTCATCAATAAAAAGAAATGAGCTTCATTGTAAAACATGAAGGAACCTTAAATGCATATTGCTAAGTGAAAGAAGCCAGTCTGAAAAGAATACATACTGTGTGATTTCAAATATATGACATTGTGAAAAAGGCAAAACTATAGAGAAAATAAAAAGATCAGAGGTTGTCATGGGTTCAGGGAGATCGGGGGAGGGTTGAACTGGTGGAGCACAGGGCATTTTGAGGGTAGTGAAACTATTCTGTTTGATTTCATAATGGTGGATAAATAACATGCAATTCTCAAAACTCATAATACTGTACACACAACAAGTAAGCTTAATGTAAACTATAGACTTCAGTTACTAATCACGTAGCACCATAGGTTAATCAATTATAACAAATGTACCACACTAATGCAAGATCTTAATAACAGGGAAACCTGTGTGTGTATGTAGGGAAGGGGGATATGGAAACTCTGTACTTTCTGTGTAATTTTTTGGTCAACCTAAAATTGCTCTAAAAATAAAGTTTATTATTATTTTTTATATCTAAGGACATTGAATTTCTTGACAAAAACTTTGAAGGATGAGGCTTTGATTTGCCTGTGGGTTGGGATTGCACAGAATCTGTACAAAAGATTTTAGGTGAGCACTCCAGAAAGGACACGTGTGAGAGATACTCACCTCTGTAGCATAGAGGAAGCTCTCCTCTGAAACAGTAAAAGGAGAGGCCCAGTGAATCCCTAGGTTACCACTGTGTGTGTTACTGTTTTTGTTTTTACTTTTTATTGTGGTAGCATATATATTACACAAAAATTCCCATTTTAACCTCTTTCATGTGTACAATTCAGTCGCATTAATTATATTCACAATGTTGTACTGTCTTCACCTAGATCCATTAACAAAAGTTTTCCATCACCCCAAATAGAAACTCTGTATCCATTAAGCCATAGCTCCCCATTTCCCTTCTCTCCAACCCCTGGTACCCACAAATCTACCTTCTGTCTCTATCAATTTGCATATTCTAGTGAAATAATAAAATATTTGCCCTTTTGTGTCTGGCTTATTTCACTCAACATGATGTCTTCAAGATTCATCCATGTTTGTAGCATGTAACAAGACCTCATTCTTTTTTATGGCTGAATAATATTCCATTGTGTTTATATATCACATTTAATTTTTGAGGAATTGCCAAACCATTTTCCACAGTGGTTGCACCATTTTACATTTCCACCAAAAATGGGCAAGTTTTCCTATTTCTCCACATGATTGCCAGCACTTGTTATTTCCTGATTTATTAATAAGAGCTACCCTAGTAGGTATGAAGTGGTATCTCATTGTGGTTCTGATTTGCATTTCTCTGATGACTAATGATGTTGAGTATTTTTTCACGTGTTTATTGGTCAGTTGTTTTATTTTATTAAGAGAAACGTCTATTCAAGTCCTTTGCCCATCCTTAAATTAGGTTGTCTTTCTGTTTTTGTGTTGTAGGAATTCTTTATGTATTTTGGATATTAAAACCTTATTACATGTATGATTTTCACTATTTTCTCCTACTCTGTAGGCTGTCTTTTCATTTTCTTGATAATTTCCTTTGATATATAAGAGTTTTTAATTTTGATGAAGTCCTCATCTATTTTTTGTTGTTGTTCATGCTTCAACATGTTTCATATCCAAGTTTATGAGGGTTTTCCCCTATGTTTTCTTCTCTAAGAGTTTAATGTTTTTAGCTCTTGCTATTTTATATAGTTCTTAAATTTCTTTCAGGAGTGGTTTATAGTTTTCAATGTACAAGTATTTCACCTTCTTGGTTAAATTTATTTCTAGTCACTTCATTCTTTTTAGATGCTATTATTAATCGAATTGTTTTCTTAATTTCTATTTCAGGTTGTTTATTACTGGTGTATAGAAACATACCTGATTTTTGTTCATTAATCTTATACCCTGAAACATTGCTGAATTCATATATTAGCTCTTTTATTTTTCTTGTGGATTCTTTGGAATTTTTTATATAAAGAATTATGTCATTTGTGAATAAAGATAGTTTTACTTCTTCCTTTCCAGTTTAGATGTCTTTTTTTTTTCTTGCCTAATTGATTTGGCTAGAACTTACAGTTCAATGTTTGAATAGTGGTGATGAAAGAGGTCATCATTGTCTTCTTCCTGATCTTAGAGGGAATGTTGTATTCTTTCACCATGGAATATGATGTTAGCAGTGGATTTTGCATAAATGCTTTTTGTCCTATTGGGGATGTTCCCTTCTATTCCTAGTTTTCTGAGTGTTTTTTTTTTTTTAGTCATTAAAGAGTGGAATTTTGTCACATGTCTTTTCTGTGTCAATTGAGATGATCATCTGGTTTTATTCCTTCATTCTATTATTGAGCTGGATTATAGTGAGTGATTTTCTTTTGTTAAACCACTATTGCTTCTATTCCATAAATAAAATTCACTTGGTCATTTTAATCCTTTTGATCTGCTGTTGAATTCAATTTGCTAGAATTTTGTTGAGAATTTTTGCGTCTATATTCATTCATAAGGAAGATCAGCCTGTAATTTTCTTTTCTTATGATGACTTTATATGACTTTTGTATCAAGGTAATGCTGTTCTCATGGAATGAGTTAGGAAGAGTCCCCTCTTCTTCAATTTTTTGGAAGCATCTGAGAAGGATTGTTGTTATTTCTTTGAATGTTTTAATTATGGATTCAATCTCTTTACTTGTTACTGATTTGTTGAGATCTTGCTATTGGTTATTGGTTTGTTGAGATCTTCTTGAGTCAGTTTAGGTAAATTGTGTGTTTCTAGGAATTTGTCCATTTCATCTAGGTTATTTGATGTTTTGGTGTACAATTGCTCATAATATTGTCTTGTACTTTTTAATTTCTGCAAGATCAGTAGTAATGTCCCCACTTTCATTTCTGTTTAAAGTTATTTGCATTTTCTCTCTCTTTTTTTGTCAGTGTATCTAAAGGTTTATCAGGGTTTCTTTTTTCACCTTTTCAAAGAGTCAACTTTTGGTTTCATTGATTCTGTCAATTGTTTTTCTATTCTCTATTTCATTTATCTCTGCCTACTTTTTATATTTTCTTTCTTCTGCTAACTATAGGTTTAGTTTCCTCTTGCTTCTCTAGTTCCTAAAGATGTGAAATTATGTTATTGATTTGAGCTCTTTCTTCTTTTTTAATGTAGGCATTTAGTGCTATAATTTCCCCCTAAGCACTGCCTTTGTGTCATCCCATAAGTTTTGGTATGTGTTTCCATTTTCAATTGTCCCTAAGAATCTTCTGGTTTACCTTGTGATTTCTTCTTTGACCCATTTGTTATTTGAATATGTTATTTAATTTTCACATATTTGTGGATTTTCCAATTTTCCTTCTGTTATTAATTTTTAGCTTCATTCCATTGTGGCCAGAGAATATACTTTGTATGATTTCAATCTTTTTAAATGTAATGAGGCTTGTTTTGTGACCTAACATATGGTCTATCTTGCAGAATGATCCATGTACACTTGAGAAGAATGCATATTCTGCTGCAGTATTCTGCTAGGTCCAGTTTGTTTATAGTATTGTTCAAGTCCTCTGTTTCCTTATTGATCTTCTGTCTGGATGTTCTTTCTACTGTTGAAAGTGGGATATTTAAGTCTCCAATTATTTTTGTAGGACTATTTTTCTTGTCAGTGTTTGCTTCATGTATTTTGGGGGCTCTTTCAGGTGCATAAAGGTTTATCATTGTTATTTCTTCTTGATGGGTTGACTTATTAATATATAATGTCCTTCTTTGTCTCTTTTGACAGTTTTTTTACTTAAAGTCTATTTTGTCTGATACTACTACTATAGTCACTCCAGCTCTCTGTGTTACTATTTGCATTCAATAGTTTTCCATCTGTTTACTTTTCTTTAAATTTATATATTTTTTATTTATTACTCCCCACCCCCTTCTTATTTGCACTTGCTATGTCTGATCATCTTCCTTGTTTCTTTGGGAGGCACCAAGAGCTGAACCTGGGTCCTCTGATGTGAGAGGGAGGTGCCTAATCACTTGAGCCACCTCCACTCCCTGCTTTGTTGTGTCTCTCATTCTGTTTTTCCCCCCAAGTCTCTTGTTGCAACATCTGATTGTGTCAGCTTGCCATGCCTGCCCATTGCACCACCTCATTGTCCTCTTTAGGAGGCACTGGTAACCTCTGCTCCCTCCTTTGTTGTGTCTCTCATTATGCTTTTCCTTCTTCTGTCTCTTGTTGTGTCAACTCGATGCACTTGCCCATCATGCCAGCTTGCTGTCTTCTTTAGGAGGCACAAGGATCTGAACCGGTGACCTCCCATGTGGTGGGCAGAAGCCCAGTTGCCTGAGCCACATCCACTTCCCTCATCTGTGTACTTTTAACCTTTTGTGTTTTGGGGTCTATAAGGTGAGTCTCTTGTAAGCATCACATAGTATATAGTGGGATCATTCTTTTTTATCCATTCTATCAATCTCTGTCTTTTGATGACTTTTTTGTCCCTCATTTCTTTCATTGCTGCCTTCTTTGTGTGTAGTTTTTTATCTATAAAAGGCAGAGAAACAGTTTGATTTCCTTCTTATTTTCTTTTCTGTATATTTTTTAGATATTTTCTTTATGGGTACCATCCTAAATCTATAACAATCACATTTGATATAATACCAACATAACTTCATAGCATGCACAATTTCTGCTCCTATATCTCTCCATCCCTCCCCTTAATGCTCTTCTTGACACAAATTACATCTTTATAATTTGTGTGCCCGACAACAAAGAACTATGATGATTTTGTTATGCATTTGTATTTTAGATCAAGTAAGAAATAAAAAGTAGAGTTACAAACCAATAATACAATCATACCAGCATTTATATTTATCTATGTAGATAACTTTATCATGGATCTTAATTTCTTCATATGGCTTCAAATTATTGTCTAGTGTCCTCTCCTTTCCTCCTGGAGGACTTTTAGTATTTTTCGTATGCAAAGTCAGGTGGTAATGAACTCTTTCAGCTTTTGTTTATCTGGGAATGTCTTGATTTCTCCTTCATTTTTGAAGGAGTTTTTCCAGATATAGAATTCTTGGTTGCCAGTTCTTTTCTTTCAGCACTTTAAATATGTCAACCTACTGCTTTCTGGCCTCCATAATTTCTGATGGGAAATCAATGCTTAATCTCATTGAGGATCCCTAATACCTGATGAGTCACTTCTGTCTTATTGCTTTTAGGATACTCTCTTTGGTAGTTGATAGATTGGTTGTAATGTGTCTCAGTGTAGATCTCTTTGAATTTATCCTATTTGGAGTTCATTCAGCTTCTTGGATATGTATATTCATATTTATCATCAAATTTTGGAAGTTTTCGCCACTGTTTCTTCAAAAATTCTTTCTGCCCTTCTCTTTTCTTCCCCTTCTGTGACTCTCATTATGTGCATGCTTAATGGTCTCCCACATGTCCTTAAGGCTCTGCACACATTTTTAAATTCTTCCTTCTTTATGTTCCTCAGCCTGAAAATTTTCAATTGTCCTATTTTCATGTTTACTTAGTCTTTCTTCTGCCTGTTCTAATATGCTTTTGAGTCCCTCTAATGAATTTTTAATTTCAGTTATTGTAGTCTTCATCTCCAGTACTTTTGTTTGGTTCCTTCTGAAAATTTCTACTTCCTCCTTTTGTTTGTGTGTCATTTTCTCTATCTCCTTTTTTCTTTGTCCATGTTTTCTTTTATATCAATGAACTTGTTTAGGAAATTTGACTTAATGTCTTTGATTAGTAATTCTAATACCTGAGTTTCCTAAGGGACAGTTTCTTTCACTTTTTTTTTTGTTCTTGTTGTTCCTTTGACTGGACCATCTCTTCTTATTTTGTGTATGCCTTGTGTGGCAGTTTGAGACTTTTGTGGTCCTCAAAATTGCATTCTTAAATTAATCCATTCCTGTGGGTGTGAACTTTTTGTAAGTGGGATCTTCCTTTGATTAGATTACTTCAGTAGGTCATGACCTAGGGTAGGTCTTAATTCTCTTACTGAAGTCCTTTATAAATGGGATGAATAGAGAGAAAGGAAGACATAAAGACACAAAAAAGGCTACATGATCAGACAGAAAATTAAAGGAAGCCAGAAAATTAAAGCAACGGAGACCAGAGGAGAAGCCAGAGACCAGCAGACACTGCCATTGTGCCCTGCCATGTGACAGAATTCCTGGACCACCAGTGACCAGTTTTTTCGGGGGAAAGCATCACCCAATGATGCCTTGATTTGGGCATTTTCACAGACTCACAACTATAAGCTTTTCATTAATAAATCCCCATTATAAAAGCCAACTCATTTCTGGTTGATTGCTTTGGCAACCTTTAGCAATTTAAAACACCTTGTGATTTTTGTTGAAGTCTGGACATTTGATTATTTTGATGTGGTAACTTTGGAAGTCAGATTCTCCCCCTTCCTTAGGGCTTCCCACTTTACTCCCTCCTTCCCTCCCTCTCTTCCTCACTCCCTTCCTTCCCTCTTTCTCTCTCTTTCTCTCTCCTTTTTCATTTTTGAAGGCTGTCATGTAGATTGACTCTGTATTAAGCCTCTCCATCAATGCTTAGCTCAGTTTATTCTGAGCTTATAGATCAGGCTATGGTGAATAGTTAAGTTCTTCTCTGGTCTTTCTGTGTACGCATTTTTCCCTAGGCATGTGTGGTAGCTTTCAATAATTCCCTGGTATGCACATGGAATTTTCTTTTTTGAATTTTCCCCTTCAAAAAAGAAACAGAAAGAATGTCTCTCCTCAACTTCTTTTCCCAGGCCCCAGGTGCTGTATTTTATGTCTCAAGAACAGTGTTTCACTCCTGGCAGCTGTGGTTTGCTGTGATCTGTGCAATTTCTCCACACTGCCTCAATGCCCTGCTTTTCTGCCCATTGCTGCTGCATTAGAGAACATGGCAGAGATCTCCAGGATGGGATTTCAATATTCTCTGTTATTGTGTGAATCTCCACCCACTGTGACAATGCCCCATGAACATTTGAACACATTTATACACCTTATATGTATGTCCAGGTAAACTTCATCCAATGTATCCCCCATCACTGAAACCCGACACCAATGATCCTCCCCTGCCCCAGTTGTAACCCTTCTGTGATCTAAAGCTTCTTCAAAAATGAAGCCAATAAAATAGCCAAATACAATTAATAGGAAAATGAAATAATAATGATAGGTTTAAATATAAGAAATAAAATACATAAAAATTTTTATAAACTAAAAACAAAATTTTTTAAATGGGATATTAAAAAATAATGAAAAATATTAAAACTTTTTTTTGACATTTTGCCTTTCAACACTGTAATATCTGTTGTCCTGTATGTACAATGACATTTTCTTCCATTTATTCCCCATTGTTACTTTTTTAAATTTTGTTTTCAAGGAAGGTTTAGGTCACAGTAAAGTCACATACAGTATACAGGGGACTCCCATATACACAACATCCTCCCCCTTTCCCCCTTCCCATATTAATACCTTTTTATATGTGGATGGTATATTTGTTACAACTGATATATAAATAGTGAAATATAGCTACTATTCATGGTCAGTGGTTTACATTTCAGACTGTACACTTATAAATTTTGATGATATTTAACACGGCCTATGTCCATCATTGCAAGATCATGTAGAACTAAATATCCCATTGCCCACTTAATTCCCCTTGTTCCATCTACTCTATTCCTCCCTCCCCCACCCCTCAGGGCCCATGGCAACCACCTGGTTTCACTCCTTGGATGACAAGATTCACAGTTACTTGCAACAACACTGAGGTCTTGACACACTGGTTTGTCCTCCCGTATTAGGAACCACCCATGCCCTCGAGAGACTCCCAACCCTTTGTTTGAGAACATATCTGCCCCCCGCCAAGGATAGGAGTTCAACTCTTTCCCATTCATTATGTGGGTCTCCACCTACTGACACAAACATTATGACAAAAGGATCACTCAGACACTCCTTAGAAGCTTGCCCCAGCGGTACCCTGTACTGAATGCGCCCCCCATCCAACACCCTAAGCCAGTAACCCTTCCTTGTCATATTGCCATAAGAACACTCCCTACTTTCTACTTTGAACCACATACGTGTCAATCCCCAGTGTTCACTTGGTCTCTCACTCAACCCTCCCCATCCCCCGAGTTCCATGGACCATCCAACCCACCCTCACCACTCTATCCACCTGTCAAACCTGCACCACCCAACCCAATAGTATCA
>JAQZBX010098850.1:0-11525 GCA_029593785.1 Cabassous unicinctus
ATCTATAGAGATGATCATGTGATTTTTTTTCTTTCAATTTGTTTATGTGGTGTATTACACTGTTTGATTTTCTTATATTGAACCATCCTTGCATACCATGATGAAACCCACTTGTTCATGGTGTATAATTCTTTTGATATGTTGTTGAATGCGATTAGCAAGTATTTTGTTGAGGATTTTTGCATCCAGGTTCATTAGAGAAATTGGTCTGTAATTTTCATTTTTTGTGGTATCTTTGTTTGGATTTGGTATTTGGGTAATATTGGCATTGTAGAATGAGTTAGGCAATATTCCTTCTACTTGTATTTTTTGGAAGATCTTAAGCAGAATTGGAGTTAACTCTTTCCAGAATGTTTGGTAGAATTCAGCTGTGAAGCCATCTGGTCCTGGGCTTTTCTTAGTTAGGAGATTTCTGATGACTGAGTCTATCTCTTTACTTGTAATTAGACTGTTGAGTTCATCAATTTCTTCATTCATCAATGTAGGTTGTTTGTAGTTTCTAGAAATTTGTCCATTTCCTCTAAACTATCATTCTTTTTGGCATATATTTTTTCAAAGTATCCTCTTATGATACTCCTTATTTCTGTGGGGTCAGTAGTGATATCCCCTTGCTCATTCCTCATTTTCTGTATTTGCATCTGTTGTCTCTTTTACTTTGTTAGTCTGGCTAAGGGTTTGTCAATTTTATTGATCTTCTTGAAGAACCAGCTTTTGGTTTTATATTTTCTAGTGCTTTCTTATCCTCTATTTCATTTAGTTCTGCTCTAATATTTGTTATTTCCTTCTTTCTACTTCCTTTAGGTTTAGTGTGTTGTTGTTTTTCCAATTCCTCCAAGTGTGCAGTTGGGTCTTCAAGTTTAGCTCTTTCTTCTTTTTTAATATGTGTATTTATGGCTGTAAACTTCCGTCTCAGGACAGTTTTGCTGCATCCCATAAGTTTTGATATGTTGTGTTATCATTTTCATTAGTTTCAAGGTAGTGACTGATATCTTTTGAGATTTCCTCCTTGACCCACTGTTTGTCAAAGAGTGTGTTGTTTAGCTTCCATATCTTTGTGCCCAATCTGTTTCTCTGGCCCTTAGTGATTTCCAATTTCATTCCATGGTGGTCAGAGAAATTACTTTGTATAATCTCAATCTTTCTGAATTCATTGAGAGTTGTTCTGTGGCCTAGAATGTGGTATATCTTGGAGTATGATCCATGTGCCCTCGAGAAGAATGTAAATCCTGCTGTATTTGGGTGTAGTGTTCTGTATACGTCTATTCAGTCCAGGTCTTCTAATGTATTGTTCAGAGTCTTTGTTTCTTTATTGATTCTCCATCTAGATGTTCTGTCTAATGATGATAATGGTGTATTAAATCTCCCACTATATTTGTAGAGGCATTTATTTCTCCACTTAGTTTTTCCAGAGTTTGCCTCATGTATTTTGAGGCATCCTGATTAGGTGCAGAAATTTTTATGAATGTTCTCTCTTCTTGAGAGATTACCCCTTTTACTAATATATAGTGTCAATCTTTGTCTCTTACAATAGTTTTGCATTTAAAGTCTATTTTTCCTGATATTAGGATAGCTACTCCTGCCCTTTTTTTGGCTATTGTTAGCTTGTAAAATTGTTTTCCAGCCATTCACTTTCAGCCTCCTTGAATCCCTGGGTCAAAGGAGGGTTTCTTGTAGACAGCACATAGATGGATCATATTTCCTTATCCATTCTGCCAATCTGTGTCTCTTGAGTGGTGAATTTAATACATTAACATTCAGTGTTATTACTCACAATGAATTTCTTACTTCAGCCATATTTTCTTTGGGTTACTGTATGTCATATGTTGTTTTGTTTCTGTTTTTGTCTTTTTAATTCTTTTTAAACTCTCCTCCAACTCTCTCTCCCTTGTTTTTTCCTTTCAACTTGTAGAACTTCCTTTAGTATTTCTTGAAGTGCAGGTTTCTTATTGGCATACTCTCTTAATTTCTGTTTATCAGTGAATACTTTGAACTTTCCATAATTTTTGAATGCCAGTTTGCTGGATAGAGAATTCATGGCTGGAAGTTTTTTTCTTTTAATACTTTGACTATGTCATACCACTGTCTTCTTGCCTCCATGGTTTCAGGTGAGAAATCAGCACTTATTCTTATTATGCTTCCCTTGTATGTGATGGTTCTCTTTTCTCTTGCTTCCTTGAGTATTTTCTCTGTCTTGAGCATTGGACATTTTGACAAGTATATGTCTTGGAGTTGGCCTGTTGGGATTTATACTTTTTGTGGTGTGCTGTGTTTCCTGGATCTGCACATCCATCTCTCTCAATACGGTTGGGCAGTTTTCAGCCATTATTTCCTTCAACACTCCTTCTGTTTCCCTTTCCCTTCTCTTCTCCTTCTGGGATGCCCATAATGTGTATGTTTGTGCATTTTGTGTTGTCAGTTAAATCCCTGAGTCCTTGCTGGATTTTTGTTTCTATATTTTTGTCTATCTGTTCTATTATCTGTTTGATTTCAGATATATTGTCTTTCACAGCACTAATTCTGTCTTCTGCCTTTTTAAATCTGCTGTTATGTGAATCCAGCATCTTTTTGATTTCTTGGATTGTGTCATTGATCACCATCATATCTGTTATCTTTTTATGTATGTTTACAATTTTTTCAGTATGTTCTCCCAGTGTCTTCTTAATATCCTTAATCTCTTTCTTCACTTCATTAAGTTGGTCCATGATATTTGTTTGGAAATCTTTGATTAGTTGTTTGCTGTTCTGTGTCTCTTCCTGGTTTTCAGTTTGTTCATTGGACTGGTCCATGTCTTCCTGTTTCTCAGTGTGGTTTGTAAGTTTTTGTTGCCCTCTAGTCATCATTTTATCTTGATGGGTTTATTCAGTTGTTTAGCTTCTCTCTCTGCTCTAGAGTTTTATTTAGCTGGTAGTTCTTTGTGTGTGTTAAGTTTTCTCTTTGTCTCTTTTTCTTCTTATTTTATTTCCTTGCTTCTTTCTATGATCCCTTGAAGGCAAAAGATTAGGCCCAGAGGACTCAAAAGATGTGGGAAAGGAAGAAGGGTAATAGTAATATTGATCAAAGTTAGAAGAGGGTCCGTATAAGACTAAGTGAAGTTAATATTTATCTCATGTAGGCAGTGTAGAGTAATAGGGGAAAAAAAACTGAAGTGCCTACAATGGACTGGGAAACCAAATAGAGGAATATATATATAATGATTTATAAAGTTAGAATGATGAGGAGGGAGAGAAAGAGTAAAGAAAGGGATGAAAGGAAAAAGCTAATATTAATTTAAAAAGAAGAGAACAGAATAGATAGAATAAAAATTGACACCCTTAAGTTGTGGAGTAATAAAAAAGGTGGTATGTAAGAACCCCAACTGAAAGCAGAAGGCAGAAAGATGAAGGAAGGTAAAGAGGCAGCTTGAGGGGCAAAATCAATATAGATAGAGAATGGGAAATCACTGAAGAAGAAGCACAGCACAGAAGAAACAAGCTAGCAGCACCTAACTTGAAAAAAGGAAAGGGGCAGGAAAGAGGAAATAAAAGCAAGAGACACAAATAAACAAAGAAAACCAAACAGCCACACAAGCAAGCAGTCAAACAAAGCTAAGGAAACAAAGTGTTCCTTCTTGGGCCCTTGTGGAACCTCTCAGCCTGCTTGTATTCATCAATCAATTGCCCTGCAAGATTCTATCTGCAGGTATTCAGGCAGATTTTAGCTATTAAACTAAATTCAAAAGAAAAATTCATTTTTTATTTTTTAAAGTGTTTTTTTGTTTGTTTCTTTTTTGGCAAAATAAAGGACACTAAATAAGTCCTCTTCTAGACCACCTCCTTCACCAAGGGGACCCTAAATAGGCTCGTGGAAACTAATCAAGCACTTCCCACTTCTTGGCCTCCCCAGCAGAAGCTCTGATGCTTGTCAGTGCAGAAAAATAAAAACAGCTGACTCTGCTCCTTTGGGAGCCAAGCCTCGGTGTCACTGGGCTGCTGGGTAAATCAGGCTTCCTCAGTAGATTTGCCTCTCCCCTCAGACTGGCACTGCTTCAAGCTGGCTTATCTGCTCCCCAAAGCTATGAGAGGATCCAGGCAGCCAAATCCACAGAAATTAAACCCCTCTCCACCTTCTGTCACAACCCTCTCACTCTCAGATAATGCTCCTTCTCACCGGGTTGCCAGCATGAGTTGGAGTGTATCCCTGGGCAGCTAGGTAAATCAACTTCCTCAGCAGATTTGCCACTCCCCTCAGTCTGGTGTCCCTTCAAGCCAGCTAATTTGTTCCCCAAATCTGCAAGGGGTTACAGGCAGCCAAATCCACAGAAAGGAAACCCCTCTCAACACTTCACCAGAACCCTCCCACTCTTGGAGAATGTTCCCTCTTACTGGTTTGCCATGGGAGTTGTGGCTCAAACCAGATTTTTCCCTGTGGTTGGGGATCAGCTGTCTGTGTTAACCACCACAGGGAGGGTTAAAACTCATAAATCTCTCCCTAGCAATGTCAAGCTCCCTCCAGATAGATGTCCTCAAAGGTTCTTGCTCCATGTGCCCACAGCACAGACCCCTGGACAGGACACTGTCCCCAATCCACCACCCTCAGAGAGTGAGTCAGTGAGTGCCCTCCTAAACCAATGCCATCTTCCTTCCTCTACCTCTTCTTTTTTGATATATGCATTTATACCTATGAATTTCCCTCTCCATAAAGCTTTTCCTGAATCCCATAGGTTTGGTTATGTTGTGTTGTCACTTTAAATCATTTCAAGGTAGTTACTAAGAGTTATTGTTTAACTTCCATATCTTTGTGCCTAATCTGGTTCTCTGGCCCTTGCTGAGATCTAGCTTCATTCCATTGTGGTGAGAGAAATTACTTTGTATAATTTCAATCTTACTGATTTCATTGAGAATTTTTTGGTGGCCTAGCATGTCGTCTATTTTGGAGAATGATCCATATGCACCAGATAAGTATGTGTATTTCACTGGATATGGGTATAGTGTTCTGTATTTTTCTATTAGGTCCATATCCTCTAATGTATTATTCAAGGTCTTTGTTTCTTTATTGATTCTCTGTTGAGATGTTCTGTCTAATGGTGATAATGGTGTATTAAAGTCCCCCACTATAATTGTAAAGGCATCTATTTCTCCATTTAGTTTTGCCAGTGTTTTCCTCATGTATTTTGAGGTGCCTCGGTTGGGTGCATAATTGTTTGTGATTGTTCTTTCTTCTTGAAAGATTGCCCCTTTTACTAATATATAGTGTCCATCTTTGTCTCTTACAATAGTTTTGCACTTAAAGTCTATTCTGTCCAATATTAGTATAGCTACTCCCTCTCTCTTTTTGTTATTGTTTGTTTGTATGATTGTTTTCCAGCCACTCACTTTCAGCTTCCTTGAATCCCTGGGTCTAAGATGGGTTTCTGGTAGACAGAATATAGATGGGTCATATTTCCCTATCCATTCTGCCAATCTGTGTCTCTTGAATGGTGAGTTTAATCCATTAACATTCATTGTTATTACTCTCAAGGAATTACTTACATTAGCCGTATTTTCTTTGGGTTTTGTATGTCATATGCTGTTTTTATTTTCTTTTTGTCTTTTAGTAGTTCTTACACTCTCCTCCAACTTCTCTCTCCTGTTTTATCCTTTCAACCTGCAGAACTCTCTTTAGTATTTCTTGAAGGGTGAGTTTCTTATTGGCATACTCTCTTAATTTCTGTTTATCTTTGAATATTTTGAACTCTATTCATTTTTAGGTTATCTTTCACTGTTATCCAATTTGAAACAGGTAAACCCAAAATCTGATTTCCTAGGCACATGCAAACTGTCAAAGTTAAACATAGATTTCAAGGTTGAACACAAAGTTAAGGACAGATTAAAATAACAACAAACTTTATATGCTTTGCATTTCTAGGAACTCTTTGATTTTAATTGATGGCACATGAGTTTTCGTATTTTATGGGGGAGGTTTAGTAACCAGTTTGGGTCCTGATCTCTATTCACACCTTTTATAGGCACAACTGAGTTTAAACCAATGGAAGCTTGAGGTGTATTTCCTCATTTCTTTAAGGAGACATGACATGAGATTTCTTGCTCTCAGATCTATTTGTCCTCTTTTACACTGGTTTAACTGGAATTTAGGGTCTTTTACAGAGGCTGCTCTTAGCTATACTGTGGCCACATGGACCAGTAACAGGCAATTTTTCCTGATTCTTGAGAAGACACTCCTATGGGGAGTTTACTGGTGGGCTAGAGTTCATGCCCATTATTCTAGTAAGAATGAAGAAGCTCATTTTAGTCAACGGATCTGGTGCCCCAGAGTCCAAGTCAGACTAAAATGTTCACCACTCCAAATAATTTGGAGCTGATGCTCTGGTTTCAGCATCCTGAGAATTTAATCCAGAGCCTTGCTGACCAGCATCCCTGTGGCTGACCTAGGTCTTGGGGGATTCCTGAAACCCTGAAGTTCACATCAAAACACCCAAGCCAAATTGGTAGGAGATGAGAGCAGTTGCCCAACCTGAAGCACCTGAAGTCTCAGAGAATGTTTTCCTGCCTTCTGAATGGAAGTATCCAAGGAATGGGGGCTGTTCAGAGTTTATTGTTCTGGTTATTGGCACTCCTACATTTTAGGGTATGAGACTGACTGCATTGTTACCCAAACTAAAATTCCTGAGATAAGTCTCAGGGAATGTTTGCCTATTCTCTGAAACAAAGTTCCCAAGACTTCCTAGGTCTTGGGGGATATTCAAAGTTATTTCTCTGGTTCCTGCCACCCTGGGAATCACAGAGACCTGCTGCCAGGCATTTCCAGGGCCATTGTGGACTTGGAGGACAGACTGTATAGATTTCGTGGTCAAATACATTTCAGACTGAAATTGTCAAGCCAAATATTGCTTCTTCTTAGAGAAGGGAAAAAAGCCTCTTCTTATTCTTACAGTGGTCTTAAAAAGCACTCCTAGGACCTGGGAACTTCTCAGTCATAACAGCCATCAAAAAGCCATTAAGTGATTAGAGATCAATGGTTCTAGCTAACAGGCCTTGTAGCCTTGAGGCAATAACTTCCTTGCTAGCAAATGCTTTTTCAGCTTTACAGTTTTTAATAAATTCCAAAACATTTTAACACAAACCTGTAATGAGAAATTCAGTAGTAGGAACTTGGAAGGTAAAATTTGGGTAAAGGTTAATTACGAAATGAACCCTGGCCTGTGACCACCCTGGGGAAGGAAAGTCCCACATCATCCATTTTTGGCCTTGCCTGCCACCTTCCCACCTAGTCCCAGACCAGGCAGCTGGGTGTGGTCAATAGGAAGGTGGGCTTGCAAAGGCGTGGACCCATAGGGAGTCACAAGGCCTGGGCTCTGAGTCCTTGTCATTGCAGCCAACCAAGGGAAGAAGGTGGGAGAAGGCAATGGCCCAAGGGCAAAGCCACCTGGCTGCTAAAAGGGCTTGAAAAAGGAGCTTTGTATCACCCAGAGCTCAGCTGTGGGACCTCTGTCTTGGTGGGGTCCTGATCTGAGCTCCTACCCTGTGTCCCAGTCCTCCCAACTGGGGTCAGATCTCACAAGCCTGGGTGTGTGACACAGATGCAGAAAGTTCCCATACTCCAGCCTCTTCCCTCCCAGGATTACATCCTGTGGGGGCTCATAGGTGAACCCATTTAAAATGGATAAGCAAAAGAAGGCATTAAACAGGCTGTAGGCCATAGTTTCACTCACCAATAACTTCCTGGCTGGCACTCACCAAATATATTACTGAATTTTGTCTATGTTCTTGACTATGCTGCAGAAATAAATTTCAAAAGCACATCAGGTTATTCAGGCCAGTAATTTATTAAGGTAAGGAGGGAAGAGAAATGGGAGAAAATAACAGATCATAGGTCCCAGGTAGAGAGGAAGGGTCTGAAAAGTGATAGAGGGCTGACTTACAGACTACAATTTCCCATTATAGACTATAGATGCCCAAGTTTTATTTGCATGTTGATCCATGGAAGGGTATGACAAGAGCAGGACACAGAAGGTGAGAGAGAGAGAGCAGGAGAGAGAAAGCAGTATCACTGCTTCAATATGTGTTCAATTGTGACAAATGTACTACACTAATGAAAGATGTTGTTAATGGGGTAGACTGTGGGAGAGGGAGAGAGTGGGTATGTGGGAATCCTCTATATTTTTGATGTAACATTTATATAATCTAAAGCTTCTTTAAAAATAAAGGATAAAAGAGACAAAATTATAAATTAAGACATTTACACATTCATTGATACATAGAATTTCTCTCATATATGAATTCCCTTTTTTTATTATCATTTAGAGCAATGGTAGAAGTACTTTCCACATTCATTACATTTGTATTGTGAGTTCTGTCATGCCATATATGGTTAGAAATCTAAATTTGTTGCTACATGAATAACACTCACGTGGGTAGGAGGGTGATTAGAATAGGGACCCAAGGAGGGGAGGTGGAAAACCTAAAAAATTTCCACACAAACACCACCCAGTAGAAAAAAAAAAAGGAACATCATCCTGCTGGACTCATGTATGCAGCTTATCAGTAGACACCTGGTGCTTGCTGAAGTGATGGGAAAGCAGCTTGCAGCTTTCACCCATCAACTGCAGAAACAACACTGGCATTGTGTGCCCACTGACTGCATAAGCAAGTCATGGGAATGCAGCTTACAATGCCCACCCCCCAGAAGAAAATGAGAAAAACAGCATATTCCCACACTACCAACCTATTTTCATGAGCCCCATGTGCTACAAATTCCAGTACGGCACAAGAGTAATCACCAGGAGCCAATTAACACCAGACACCAACTCCTGAAAATTAAACCACCCAATAAATTTTCCCTGATTTGTCCTAAACTCTAATCAGTGTAAAACCCTAATCCCAATGATAGCCAATAAAACCAGAAGTGCCTGGAAAAGTGTCACGGGATTCATGCCATGTATGGAGGCAATGAAAGTAATACACTGGGACAGCAGAGTGGAGGGCCAGCTGCTCAAGATAGCTGCAGCTAGTTTATTCTTAGGGAGGCTTTTTTATGTCCTTGTGCAAAATTTATCAGCAAATATGCTTACCCCAGTTGGTTTGGTGGTGGATCTAAAACTGGACTTCTTTATGGCCCTGAACTGGCATCCTGAGACCAAAACCATAAACAACCACCTTCGAAATATTTCTGTGTTTTGATCCTGTTGCTCTTTCCTAATCTCTGCATCATGGCGACTCATTTCAGATCATCATGTTCCCTTGCCCCTTCAGGCCTTAATGTAGGGGCTTTCCACACACTTAGAGTTCCAGTCACAGATCCTGTGCCCCAACATATCCCCCTTTTGTTTTTTGCACAAGGTCTCACAAATATATCCCTTGGGATAGGGAGAGATCTTCATTGTGGAGGTGAGGTCCTGGTATCTGGTTAAGAGAGTACAGATGAGTTTGAGAAATTCAAGAAAAAAACAGGAGAATGACAAAGGTGAAAATAATGAGGCTCCAAATACACAAATTGAGATTGGAGAACCATGTGGAGGGGTTGAGCCAGGAGAGATTATCAAAGAGTGTTTTGTAAATATTATCTTGAGTTAGCTTTTGTATTTGACCCAGTTGTGTTTGGAGAGTATGTTGTAGGGTTTGTACTTGCCCATGAAGGTTGGAGGAGAAAGCTCCTTGTATATGCCTTTTAATGTCCTCCCAGGAATGCTGAGCCTGGTTCCAAGGAAGAGCAGTAACACAAATACTGGTGTAATTCCAATCATATTGGAAGGAATAGTTTTTGTTTTATCTAACTAAATAACATTTAAGAATTTGGCAGAGCAGCTTGGCCTTAATAGCTTGTTCCAATTGTTTGTCCATTTCAGGTTTTTAAGATAAGATAATATTGTTTCTGATACTTCTCTTAATTCTGTAAAAAAATTATTGGTTAACATAATATTATTAATATTACAAAATAGAGTTACAGCTACAGGTTTTTCATGCAGCCAGATTTTTTGTCACCAAGCCAGGATAGATGATTGTGTTATGCGCACAGTCTTGGGAAAGCACTGCAAAATCCACTGTTGGCTTTTTCACATGAAGGTGAGTGCAGGCTGGTTTTATTTGCCTAAGGAGATACTAGAGAAAGCTTTAGCAAGTTTTAAAACAAAGTGATAGTGATATAACTAGATACTGATTTTTGTAGTAAACTAACAATATTTAGGGTTGCTGCATATGGCAGTAGTGTTACTTTAATTTATGAAGGCTTACTGTTATATATCACCTTGTGGCATCTTTCAATGTGAATTGGACAAGTATGAGCTAAGCATCTGTTCTGTGGCAGTTTTCAGTGTGAATCAGACATGTATGAGTTAAAGCATTTGTTTTTTTTGATTTCCAGAGGGGTTTTTGTGATACATACCATTTTTAATAATAATTAAAACCATGATTAATAACATTATATTTTTATCTAATATTATGCCAGAACATTGTTAAATTTTCAGAAATTTTACACACTTTTTAAGTATTTATATGGACTTTTTATTTATACAACTTTGATTAACAGAGGGTTAAATAATCCTTTTTAACTTTATAGTACTTTCTAAACATTTTCATTCAAATTATAACATAGTAAATGAACTCAACTATTTTATTACTTCATTTTTTTAAGGTGAAAGAACAAATCTTTTGAAATAATTTAAAATAAAATATACTTTTCAGGATTTGACTTTGAGAAAGTAAAATATTAAAAGTTGTCAGGTTTGAACATTATGTTCTTTTAAAAATGATAAGATTTGTTTTTCTGAAACAGCCAAGGAAATGATAAGGTTAAAGTACAAGAAGCCATTTTGATAAAAGAGAGTGTTTTGTACACTGATTAGTCAGGAGAAAAACTCTTTGTAAACTTTTGTTAAAACAGACCAACAATTTACGAACCTTTGTTACTGTCCCGGCCCGCGGGACAAATCAACGTAGACTCCGAGCTATCCAGCGAAGGAATGAGACATAGACACGGGTAAAGGGATAACTGTGCACTTTATTCTGTTAACATGGCTTCTCTGCGGCTTCTTCCACTGAGCGGGTTACAATCAGCTCTTTTATAAGCAGGGAAAGGGGAGGGGAAAGGGAAGTGCCTTAAGGTTTAGGTGTCAGTACATGATTGGATAGTTTGAGATCCTAGGCGTGGTGACTATTCCCACGCGCGGGAACAAGTTCCCGCGCGCGGGAATTTTGTGGCGCGAACTTAGGAAGAAGGAGAAGGAGAAGACAAAGAAAGAGAAGGTAGAGACGGCCATGATAGTTATATTCATACAACATTGCCCCCAACATCTCCTCCCTTTTGGTTTAAAAACAAAACATTGTAGACTGCAATCAATTAAGCGAATAGTATGGAGGGGGGGACTGTGCCTGTCTTAGGTTAGGACCGTGCTGAATGGCTGCTAGACCTTACCCGTCATAGGAAACCATGGCAGCTATGGGTCGGCAGTAATTGATCAGATCACTGTCGGCAACAATTGGCCAGGTTCCTGTCTTAGGTTGATCTAGCGGCTTAGCCACAAGTTAAGAGAAGGGTCCTGTTACCCGTTATTG
>JAQZBX010098851.1:0-11533 GCA_029593785.1 Cabassous unicinctus
CTTCCTGCCGTGAGGTTGCTGCATCAGCCCACCGCACCGCTCAGGCCGGCGTGCCCTCACAAGAAGGCCTCGGGACGCGAACCCGGGCCTCCCATATGGTAAACGGGGGCTCTATCCACTGAGCCACACCTGCTTCCCACATGTATGCTTTTAATGTCTACTCTTTTAATACATATTGTTAGTTTCCTTCTTTGCTTGCCAAGAAACTTAGAGCCCAATTTGCTCCTTACCATTTGGCAGGTGTGTAGGATCTTCCTGTAAGCATTTCCACATATTAACTTTTACCTTGGCTTTGTTTTACTCTTCCTTCAAAATTCTCCTTTACTTGACACCTTCATCACTTTATCCCATTTAATTTTACGTATTTTTTTCAGTTGCTTCAAATCCTTTTTTTAAACTTTATTCTTAAAGATGTTTTAGATACAGAAAAGTTACATGGAAAATAGAGGGAATTCTTTATACCCCAACCCCCTCCTGTCTCATTTTCCGTTATTAATAACATCTTTCAATCATGTGATACATTTGTTACAGTTGATGAAGCTATATTGAAGCATTGCTACTAATCATGATCTATAGTTTACCTTATGGTTTATACTTAGCACCACACAATTTTATAGGTTTTGACAAAATGCTTAATGGCCTGTATTCATCATTGCAATGTCATGCAGAACAATTCCAATGTTCCAAAAATGCCCCATGTTACACCTATTCTTCCCTCTCCCTCCCCTCAGAACCTCTGGTGACCACTATCTTTATATCAGTGTTACAACTTCTTCCATTACTAGAATAATAATAAGTCTACTTTGGTCCATAGTTGCATTCCCCACTTACGTATGTTCATTCCTCAGTCTTGAGGATTTTGAGATGGTGATGCCCACTCTACTTCCAATTCGGGGGGTTGGTGGGTGGTTTAGATCTCATGGGACATATGGATGGAACTGTCTTACTTGCAGTTGTAGATACTCTGATTTTTTGGGGGGATGGGTGTTGTCCATCACCATCATTTTGTTAGTTGCCCTGGATGAGTCTGATAAACTAGAGAGTAGGTGTTGGCTGCAACTCTGCTAACATTCAGGGTTCAACCAGCTTATGAACAGAAAGAATATTTAAGACTCTGGGACATATATTTAATGGGTATAGTACTAATTATAGGTTCAAATAAAAGGGGCAGAAGAACCATGTAAGGAAGTTATAAATGAGTCTAACTCTGTTATATTGAGAAAATAGGTTAACATATATTACAAGGTTAAGCCCACCAATGAAGTGTCAATTTCCTGGGGTTGTGTGCCCTGCCTATAGTGTCCAGATGTTTCTAGAGCCCTCAGGAGCAACCCTGCTTGAGTCATTTTTTATTGTAGCATTCAGTGAGATTCTCCTGAGATGTGCATAAGCGTAACTCTGGAATAACTTCCCAACTCACTTTGAAATCTCTTAGCTGTAAAAATCTTTTGTATTTAATATTTCCCCCTTATGGTCAAGGTCTTTTTCCAAATGCATCTCTAGTTGGCACATGGTAATAATCCCTAGGTGCCAGGGAGGCTCATCCCCAGGAGTCATGTCCCATAATGGGGGGAAGGCAGTGAGTTAATATGCTGAGTTTGGTTTAGAGAAATGTCACATCAAATCCTTTGTGTGTATGAGTTAGTAAATAAATACTTAGTATAAGATTTGTTCAAGAAGACCAGACATTTTTAATTATAACTTTTCTGCTTGTCTACACCCTGTGTCTTCCTAGCTTGTTCTTCTACTGACTTTGAAAAATTCACCACAGATGCTGGTTTTAAAATGTGAAAAATTCACAATATGATTGGTGTCTTTTCAAAAAATTATACACAATAATAATTTTTTTGTAACTCTAATACAGGACACTACAATTGATTAACTATTTTTTATTATTAATTTTACTAAATGAGCCAGCTGTCAATAAAATATTTAGGAAACCAAGTTTTGAAGATTCATGAAGAATTGCACTCCACCTAAGGTTTTTTGTCAGTTATAAAACAAAAATAGAGTGAATAAAACCTGATTCTAAGAAAAATAAAATTTTCTCTATCAATATGGTAATTTTTAAGATGGGCATTTAAACAAATTTTAACTGTTTTCCATATTTATAATGACTTATAATTATTTATAAATTCTTTGTTGTCTATCTTCTCCAAAACTATCTTTTGGGAAATTCAAAACTATTGGACAATTTCCTAGAAAAGTCTGGGTGCCTTTTGGGGTTACAGCTCTCTTTTTTCTATGGGGAAACTCTAATATATGATCCTGTCAGTTACCCAAATGAAAGACTTTTACTTTAAGCCTGACAGTCTTTTTTTCAGCCTTAAATTTAAGATAAAGTTTTGTCAAAAATCAATCTTGGGAACAACATGGTAACATAAGACATCTCCTGGAAAAGTTGTCCCTCTGAATCAACTAATAAAAAGACCAATCCTACTTGCTTAGAACTTTGGAGGATGATAGAGACTAGAGCAAGACTCCATAAATGCTGAATTGAGGAAAAAATGAATAATCTACAAGAGCAGGTAGGAAATTTTTGACCTGGACCCACCAGTCTGGATCCATACCCTTCACTTGGTCCCATGCTGCTTGGGAGTCATGCAGAGGTAGCACTGCCTAGGTCCCTTACACCACAGGCACAGACTATAGAGCCATACATAGTAGCAAGTTAGAACCCTATGCATAGCCAGGCACAAGGACCCAAGTCTGCAGAGACCCAGGATGGAACACAAGCCACTAAGTTATAGTGCATACAAAAGGGCCCCCAGGATGAGACAGAGAGAGAGAGAGAGAGAGAGAGAGAGAGAGAGAGAGAGAGAGAGAGAGAGAGAGAGAGAGAAATGACCATGGTAGAACTGTAAGCAAATAGTGCACTTAGTAAATCCAGTTTCTGTTGGTTGGACCACCTAAATGCAAACTGGACTTTTCTTTAGTGCCCCACTTCTTTTGGACTGACCCCATCTGGCTACCCAGATACCCAAATGTGGAAGAAACTAGAGGCAGAAAGGTCTCACAGAGAAAAAAAGGGGGTAGGTAAATGGAACTTCTGTAAGACAGGAGGGCCCCAGAACTGGACAGTGTAAGGAAAAGGGGGCACTGAGAGAAGGGGAGAATTTAAACTAATCATGGGGGCTGGGTAGAAAATTTTGCACAAAAGGAAACAACAGATCAAGTTTTCCAGAGAAAGAATGGAAGAAAAGGAAGTTTCTCCTGGAGATGAAACAATTGCACAAAAAGTGAAATCTTAAAAATTGTACCATATATCCAGGGTAAGAATCAGATGAAGAAGAGATGAGAAAATCTGAATAGTTAAACACAGTGTTTTAGTTTGCTAAAACTGCTGGAAACAATATATCAGAAATGGGTTGGCTTTTACAACAGGAATTTATTAGGTTGCAAGCTTACAGTTCTGAGGCCGTGAAAGTATCCAAATCAAGGCATCTCCAGGTAAGACTTTCTCTCCAAAGACTGGCACATGGAAGCATCTGCTGGTCTCTCCCTTCTCTTCTGAAATTTGTTGCTTCAGTTTCTGGCTTCCTCTCTCCTGGATTCCATTGATTTCAGCTCTTTGCTCTTGTGACTTTCTCTCTTTGCTCCTGTGGCTTTTTCTCTGTGTTTCTCTCTGTATTCATCACATTTATAATGCACTCTAGTAAGAGGATTAAGACCTACCCTGGGTCACACCCTACTGAGGTAATCTAAACAAAGGTCTCACCTACAATAGGTCACACCCACAGGAATGGATTAGCTCTATGGACATAATTTTCTGAGGGTCCATCCAACATCAAACCATTACACATGGGTTACACTGCAAGCCTTGAATAAATTGGACTAAGCATAAAGAAGAGCCTTAACCAAAGCCAATTAACAATAAAACCCTAGACAAGAGGGAAAAACTGATCTTCAGAGTTAATTGATGAAGATAATCAGATGCCTAGACATCAGCAAAATGACAAGTCATATTAAGAAACAGGAAGACATGGCTCAGGCAAGGAAACAAATGAGAACAAATGAAAACTTCAGAGGAAACACAGAATTTGGAACCACTAATCAAAAAAAAAATCTCCTAAATCAGTTCAAGGAAATGAAGGAAACTATGGATAAAGAGCTAAAGGACATTAAAAGGCAATGTATGAGCATAAAGAAGAATTTGAAAGTATAAAAAGATACATAGCAGAAGTTAAACTATGGGATTGGAAAGCACAATAATAGAGATTAAAAACACACTAGAGCAATGAAACAGTAGATTTGAACAGGCAGAAGAAAGGATCAGAGAACTAGAAGACATGACAATTGAAATCATATAGTCAGAAGAACAGATTGAGAAAAGAACAGAAAAAGTTGAACAGTGTCTCAGGAATTTGAGTGACAGCACAAAGTGCACAAATATGCATCATGGCTGTCCCAGAAGGAGAAGAGAAGGAAAAAGGGACAGATAGAATATTTGAGGAAATAATGGCTGAAAATTTCCCAACTCTTATGAAAATGTAAATATAAATGTCCAAGAAGTGCAACATACTCCAAACAAAATAAATCCTAACAGACCTACTCTGTGACACATACTAATCAGAATGTCAAATGCCAAAGATAAAGAGAGAATTCTGTAACAAGAAAGAGAAAAGCAATTTGTCTCATATAAAGTATCATCAACAAGACTAAGTGCTGATTTCTCATCAGAAACCATGGAAGTGAGAAGGGAGTGGTATGATAAGGTACTGAGAGAGAAAAACTATCAGCCAAGAATTATTAATCTGGCAAAACTGTCCTTCAAAAATGAGGGAGAGTTTAAAATAGTCACAGATAAGCAGAAACTGAGAGAGTTCATCAACAAGAGACCCTCCTTACAAGAGATACTAAAGGGAATTCTGCAGGTTGAGAGGATAAGACATGAAAGAGTGGCTTGGAGCAATGTGAAGAAATGAAGATTATCAGTAAGAGTAACCAAAATGGTAAATGAAAAACCAGGTAGTACTGTATCCCCAATATACAACTCTACTTTTTAATTCCTGTAACAGTCAGAATACAACTAAACATGAAAAAGGTATATTTCCTGATAATGGATGTGCAGAATATAAAATGGTAAATGGGACAAAAACAACATAAAGTGAGGAAACAGAAGAATATGGGAGCAGAGAACATGTATGCTATTGAAGCTGAGTTAGTATCTTTTAAAATTGATAGGTTAGAGATGTAGGTTGTGTAATATAAACCTTCAGATAACCACAAAGAAAGTTTTAAAGAATATACGTAAACAGAAATAAGAAAGGGACCAGTCAGATACATCACAAAAGATCAACCATACAAAAAAGGAGGTAGCAATAAAGGAAAAGGGAGGTAAAAAAGATAAAACACACGAAAACCAAAGAAGAAAATTGCTGAAGTACTGCCTTTACAGTAATAATATTAAGTGTCAATGGATTAAAATTCTCAGTCAAAAGACACAGATTGGCAGAATGAATAAAAAATCTTGATTCCATTTTATGTTGCTTACAAGAGAATCACCTTAGAGCCAAAGACACAAATAGGTTGAAAGTGAAATGATGAAGAAAGATATTCCATGCAAAGTGTGACCTAAGAAGAGCTGGGATAGCTATACTAATACTGGACAAAATAGAATTTAAGTTACAAGCTGTAATAAGAGAAAGAAGGATACTATATATTAAAAAAGGGACAACCCACCAAGAAGAAATAACAATCATACATATTTATGCACCTAACCATGGTGCCCCAAAATACATGAGGCAAACATTGACAAAACTGAAGGGAGAAATAGACACCTCTACAATTATAGTTGGAGACTTCAATATATCACTTTTATCAATAGATAGAACATCTAGACAGAAGATCATTAAGGAAATAGAGAACTTGAATAATATGATTAATGAGCTAGACCTAAAAGATATACACAGAAAATTCCACTTCAAAACAGCAGGATATACATTCTTCTCAAGTGCACATGGATCATTATCTAGGATAGAACACATGTTAGGTCACAAAGGAAGTCTCAATAAATTTAAAAAAATTGAAATTGTATAAGACATCTTTTCTGACCATAAAGGAATGAAGCTGGAAACCAATAACAGGTAGATAATGGGAAAATTTACAAATATAAGGAAGTTAAACAGTAAACTCTTAAACAATCAGTGGATCATGAAAAAATTGTAAGGGAAATCAGTAAGTATCTTGAGACAAATGAAGATGAATACACAACATATTGAAACGTATGGGATGCAGCAAAAGCAGTGCTGAGAGGGAAGATTGTAGCCCTAAACACATTTCAAAAAGAAAAAAGAGCTAAAATCAAAGACCTAGTTGTACACCTGGAGGAATTAGAAAAAGAAGAGCAAGCTAATCCCAAAGCAAGAGAAGAAAAGAAATAACAAAGATTAGAACAGAAATAAATTAAATTGAAAATAAAAAGCAACTGAGAGCATTAACAAAATCAATCGCTGGTTCTTTGATAAGAACAATAAAATGGGCAAACCTTTAGCTAGACTGACAAAGAAAAAAGAGAGAAGACACAAATAAATAAAATCAGAAATGAGAGAGGGCATATTACTACTGACCCCACAGAAGTATAAAGGATCATAAGAAGATACTATGAACACTGCCAACAAATTAGACAATCTAGATGAAATGGACAAATTCCTAGAAACATGTGAACACCTTACAGTGCCTCTAAAAGAATAGAAGACCTCAATAGGCCAATTACAAGCAAAGAGATGAAATCAGTCATCAAAAAGCTCCCAACAAAGAAAAGCCCAAGATCAGATGGCTTTACAGGTGAATTCTACCAATCATTTCAAGAAGAATTAATACCAATCCTATTCCAACTCTTGCAAAAAATTAAAGAAATTTTATGAGACTAACTCACAAACTCATTTTATGAGACCAACATCACCCTAATACCAAAGCAAATAAAGATAATACAAGAAAATAAAATTACAGACCAATTTCTCTTATGAATATAAATGCAAAAATCATCAACAAAATACTTGTTAATCAAATCCCATGGCACATTAATTATACACAATGATTAAGTGAGTTTTATTCCAAGTATGCAAGCATGGTTCAACATAAGAAAATCAATTAATGTAATACACCACAGGATCATCTCAATTGATGCAGAAAAGTCTTTTGATAAAATTCAGCATCTTTCTTGATAAAAACACTCTGAAAGATAGGAATAGAAGAACTTTCTCAATATGATGAAGCGCATATATGAAAAATTCACAGCTAACATTGTACTCAATAGTGAAAGACTGAAAGCTTTCCCACTAATATCAGGAACAAGACAAGGATGTCCACTGTTACCACTGTTGTTCAATATAGTATAGAAGTTCTAGTTAGAGCAATTAGGCAAGAAAAAGAAATAAAAGTCACCCAAATATGAAAGGAAGTAATAAAACCTTCACTATTCACTAATGATGTGCTCTATAACTAGAAAATCCAGAATAATCCACAATAAGGTACTAGAGCTAATAAACCAGTTCAGCAAAGTGGCAGGATTCAAGATTAATATGCAAAAAATCTGTAGTATTTCTATACACTATTAATGAGCAACTTGAGGAGGAAGTTAGGGGAAAAAAGTCCTTTACAATAGCAACTGAAAGAATAAATATTTAGGAAAAAACTTAACCAAGGACATAAAGGACTTGTATTCAGAAAAGCACAAAACATTGCTAAAAGAATTCAAAGTAGATCTAAATAAATGGAAGGATATTCTATGTTCATGGATTTGAAAACTAAATATCATTAAGATGTCAATTATACAGAAAATGATTTACAGGTTCAATGCAATCCCAATCAATATTCTAACAACCTACAGTGCAAAAATGAAAAAGCCAAATATCAAATTTATTTGGAAAGGTAAGGGACCTCAAATAGACACAAATGTCTTGAAAAGAAAAAAAGAATGAAATTGGAGGACTCACACTTTCTGACTTTAAAACATTTTATAAAGCTGCAGTGGTCAAAACATCATGGTACTTATACAAGAATAGCTATATTGACTAATGGAATCCAATTGAGAGTTTAGAAATAGACCCTGGCATCTATGGCCAATTGATTTCTATTTTAGGAAATACCGGGGATTGAACTCTGGACCTTGTACATGTGAAGTGGGCGCTCAACCACTGAGTTACACCTGCTCCCCTCAATTGATTTTTGACAAGGTTGGCCAGTTTCCCTCAACTGGGAAAGAATAGTCTCTTCAACAGATGGTGCTGGGAGAACTGGACTTTCATATGCAAAGGAATTAAAGAGGATCCCTATCTCACACCATCCACAAAAATTAACTCAAAATGGATCAAAGACCTATATGAAAGAGCCAAGACTATAGAACTCCTAGAAGGAAATGTAGTGAAACATCTTCAGGACCTTTTGCTATGCAATGATTTCTTAGACTTTACACCCATAGCACAAGAAATGAAAGAAAAAATAGATAAATGTGACCTTCTCAAAATTAAAAACTTTTGTGCATCAAATGCCTTTGTCATGAAAGTTAAAAGACTACCTACTCAATAAGAGAAAATATTTGGAAACCACATATCTGATAAGGGTGTAATATGCAGCATATATAAAGAAATCATTCAACTCAACAACCAAAAGACAAGCAACCATTTAAGAAATGGTCAAAAGACTTGAATAGACATTTCTCCAAAAAGGATATACAAATGGCTAAAAAGCACATGAAAGGGTGTCAAAATCACTAGCTATTAGGGAAATGCAAATCAAAACTACAATTCACACCCACTAGATTGGTGCAGCCACTGTGAAAGACAGTTTGGTGTTTCCTCAGAAAGCTAAGTATAGAATTACCATATCATCTAGCAATCCCACTATTAGGTATACACACCAAAAAATTGAAAGCAAGAACTCAAACAGATGTTTGCACACCAGTGCTCATAGTACCAATGTTGAGGGTGTGTCAGTCAGGGTTGAATTAGGAAGAGAGAAATCACAACAATTACTTTAACAAAGAAAATTTAATATGAGGAATGGTTAAACAGGTATTGGAAGGAACACAGACAGCACAGAGATAGTAACTGTAGGAAGCAGCTTCTAACCCTGGTACTGTGGAACAAACTTAGCTTGGAGGAAGGACCTTGCAGAGCTGCTTGACTGATGCTGGTGTTTCTAAAGGGAATCATTATGAGGCTGGTTCAAAGAGGGTGGAAAAAAGCTGGAAACTGCTACTGTGGTCAATAGCCATGTGGGGTGACCCAGTCAGCAATAGAATGCAAGCAATTCTTGATGTCATGTGATTCCTTTTTCTATCTTGTTGCCTCCTTGTCTCCCTCTCATTGTCCCTACTGTCAGAATCTAGCAGGAAACCAGAGGGCAAAGTAGAAAAGTGATTGTGGAATTCTACACCAGCATCACAATGTTGAAAGGGAAAGTTTGAAGCTGAGAGACAATACATTAATGACTAATACAGAGATGTTTTGTGGGATGAAAAAAAGGAAGAAAAATATATCTGGAGACTGTATTCCTAGAGGGAAACTCAGGAAAGTGGGGAGGAGATAAATTTAAAGAAATATTAAGGAAAACCTACACTACTTGACATTGCAGATTTGGATTAGGATTTTGTTTTGGATTAGGGTTTATGTTTTGTTGGGTTATGATCAAGTGTTTTGACTGGTGTCAATGTGAGACTTGGGTTGAAGTACCAAGCAAACAAGGAGGTCAATCACAGTTGAATTACTGCAGATAAAACTAAGTCGGATAAGGGCAAATTAAAAGAGAGTAACAAAATGAAAAACATGGAAACCAACTTTAATAGGCTCTCAAAGAGTCAGTTACTATCCTCTTCCCCCTCCCCCCAATTGAAAGTAAGAAAGGAGTAGGAAATACTCTGATTGTCAAGTCTAAGATGATGGTGAACCAGTCCACTAATGATGGATAAGATTCATGGGAAATATTTTTGTTTTGAATCAAATAATTTAATAATATCTTAGTGTTTGACCTCAATTAACCTCTTTGAATCTTTTTTATCACTAATCTAAGAAGTGAACTAAATGAGTTCTACTCTCCCTTTTAGCTTTTAAATGTTCATATTTATTAAAATGACAACCTTTCCCCAAAGAGCTGTTATCTTAGGTATTTAAATATTTGATTTTAGCATTTCCCAGAAAAGAATTTTGTGAACACTCTGGAAATTATAGAAACAATATGTGAGACTGTTAAGTAGCAGATTTCTACTTCATTCTCAAGTCCTCAGATAACAGTATTCAATTAACTGCAATAGTACCAGAAATTATGAAAATGATGAGTCAAAAGAAGACATGACATTCAAGGAAAATTTCACATTTAGTTACATGATGTGAGAAACTCTGTGCTCATTTGTTCTATTAAGACAATATATTTAGTGTTTCAAGAATCCTAGGCATTTGAAAATCCTTTCAATAATACAACTAGAAAGAAATGCAGTCTTTTTTTTTTTTTTTTTAAAGGAGTCACCAGAAATTGAACCCAGTACCTCATATGTGGAAAGCAGGTGCTCAACACTGAGCTTCATCTGCTCCCCACAAAGTCCGTTTTACAATCAGTTCTTGAACTTTCAAAATAGAAATTGTAGAGAGAGAAGTTTTATGAGTATCCTGATGTCATTCACTTGCTTAGAGCATCACTGGCTTTCCTTAAATAATTATTTCTTAAACCTGAGAACAATGGATACTTGGAAATACACCTGCAGATTCCAATAAGAAAACTTTATTTTCAATCATATCATGGGCTTAATATAAATTGGAAAAGAGAGTACTATCTTGGTAACCTAGTAAGAATCAATGCAATTTTCATAACTATTACAGATAATTTATTGATTAATTACTTAATGTCTTTTTTTGTTGGTGTGGAGGAATGAATAGGCAGAATGAAAGATTTTTCTCCCTATTGGCTTTGTGGTTTGTCCAACCATCTCTTTGTGTTCTGAATGTTTCAGGTCCACTGAGATCAACTGAGATTGTACTAAAGGGAGAGTAGAAGGAAGCATTTGTGTTGCAAAGGAAAGGGATGTAGGCTTACCTTAGGAAAAAGGTTGGATTTATGAATACTAGAATGACCAAGGGGTGGTGGATGGTGGGTTTTGTGAAGACTGGTGCACTGGCCTGGAAACACACTGTTGTTATTTCCTCACTTCTGGGATGCATAATTGGAATAGAGATATTCGGAAAGTAGTAGAATCCTCATATTGGTTTATTTATGTATGAAGTGGAACCTATTTTGTATGAAGGGGGCTACGTGGAATCCCCTTGAACTGCCTCTCCCTGCCAAAATGTTAAACCAATAAAAATACTATAATTCCGGGAAGCGGGTGCGGCTCAGTGGATGGAGCCCCCGTTTACCATATGGGAGGCCCGGGTTCGCGTCCCGAGGCCTCCTTGTGAGGGCACGCTGGCCTGAGCGGTGCGGTGGGCTGATGCAGCAACCTCACGGCAGGAAGCGGGTGTGGTGCAATGGATAGAGCACCCGTTTACCATATGAGAGGCCCCGGGTTCGCTTCCCGGCGCCTCCTTGTGAGGGCAGGCCG
>JAQZBX010098852.1:0-11533 GCA_029593785.1 Cabassous unicinctus
CTCACAAGGAGGCCTCCCAGCCTATGCTTTCTTGCTTCCCCTCCTCTCTTCCTCCTGCAGTCGGGAGAACTCTGCCTAGTCTTGTGAGGTGGGGGGAGGGCAGAGGAGGGAGAAGCCTGCAGTGCCCTTCAGGTTTATGCCATGGTGTTGATGCCCAAAGGCCTTCAGCGTTCTGGCTATTTTTTTGGAGGGGGTGGTGGAGGTGGGGTTCATATATGCGAAGCTTTGGCTTTTGAATCACAAAAACCTAAGTTTTTAAAATTAATTAACCAATTTAGGTCTCTTGAATCACCCTCTTCTTGAAGTACTGGGCACAAACATTCTCATCAGTTATGTGAACATTTTGGACCACCATGGTCCTTGCTTTTTTCTATGTAAATAACAATAGGAAAATTGGTGGGAAGATAGTTTTTCCTTTTTTCCCCCAAGAATGGGATTATACATATTGTTTTATATATTATTTTCTCTTAACTAATGTATTATAAACATCTTTCCATCTTATTCCATGTAAATAAATATTTATCACATAAATAATTCACATCAGTTATATTTCAAAAATGTCACCCACTCCCTTCCCTCCACCCCACCATGAAGATGCAATCACTGTTCTCCTTCTTCAGGGCCCCGGGTGGGTCGTGTGAAAACTCAGTGCTACCGCGTTGTTGTGGATTCCTCTTCTTTCTCCCAAATTGCTCAGGTCCTGGCGGGAGATGTGGGTGGGGACGGGGAGGCCAGGTGGGGCTGGGCAGTTTGGCTCCTACTTGGGCAGAGGGTGCTGGGCTATGTGCTTTGTTGTTTTTGGTAAATCTCATCAAGATTAAGACAGACTAGGAATGTATGAATTTAAGTCTTTGTGCAGCTTTCCCAGTGCACGGCCACAGATGCACCTGCTTTTAGACTTGTAATGAAAATGGAGTATTGGGAAGCAGGAAAAGGCAGTTGGTGGAAGATGTTCATGGAAGCTTGATCGGTAGAGGGGATTCACCCAGACGCACAAGAGTAGAGAAGACTGGACGTGAAAGTAAAGACCTTCAGTGGGATGCAGGGAATAGGACGACAGCGAGAATGACGTGGCCCGTTGGCTCTGTGAAGAGATATATACCAAATAATGTCAGGTGGGAGGGCCTCAAAATAACCTGCACATGTTGCAACCATAAAGTGCAATGTCAAGCATCAGAAGGGTGTGGAGAGGCATGATGTGGCCCTAGTGTGTGTTGCTAGCTTTGCTGCCTGCAAAGCTAGGTGAGCAGTGTGGGTGGTCACTTTAACCTCAACATCAAGGCCTGGCCAGGCAGTGATTTTGAGATTGGTAGGGTGGAGAGCCCTAGGGAGCCCCAGGGACAAGCCACGACTGCTCCAGGAGGCAGGAGGCCTTTCAGACAGGCTTCCCATGATGGTCCATGTGGCAAAAGGGCTGCTGGGGAGGAAGTGAGCTTTCCATTGATAACACATTGGGAATGTTTCCCATCCTTGATGCTCTCTGAGATCTAGGATTCAGTGCCCCAGCCCCGGAAAGCCCCTTGCTGGAAGTTGTCTGCTCCTAAGCACATGAGCCGGCTTGAACAAGCTGCTCCTGAGTGAAGCTTCAGAACTCAGCCCTTGTGTCTGGTGGGAGTTAACCTCCCTGGGAAGTGGGGCTCAGCTGCTGGGCTTGTTCCCTTATAGAAAACCTGGCCCAGATGCTCTGAATGACTGGGGACAGAATCACAGGACTCAGAACTGGAGCAGCTCCCACACGTTTAAACTCTCTGCTCCCTACACACAGGGCGATACTGAGGTCCAGGAGTGGACACATGGCTGGTCCAGAACTCAGGTCTCCTGCCTCAGTCCTGGGCCTTTCTCAGTACCAGCTGCCTTTTCTACCACCTGACAACTGTCAGGAGATGCTCTCTTCCTAGTCCAGAGCAGAAAACAGCGGCTGTGGGCAGGGCCGTCAGAGGGCGTCCCATCTGGCCCACGGGGTCTGAGGTGCCCCACAAAGGACTCGGCCTCCCTGCCACATGCAGAGCATGCTAACAGGCTTCCTCCTGTCCCTGCTTCCTTGTTTTTTTGGACAGGATCAACTGTTTGGCCTTTGGACAAGATTTTTGCACAAAACTGGATTGTTATCACTTAATTAAAAATAATTATCCAATGCAAATTGAGTTCAATTTGTCTAGCTGGAAATAAAGAAGTGAGTATTTTGAGCAGTTTCACTGCTGCAAAGGCAAGTATTTTAAGTAAATGAAAGTAACAAGATACAGGCTGCTCGTTAGGCTGGAGACCCTGGGAGGGTCTGTTGGCCCTTGTGGCTGGGAAGTCTGGATCACTGCCTCATCCAAATCAGGATTGTTCTAATAGGTCTGTAATGGAAGAGAAGTTGCAATCTAGTTGGAGGCCGGTGGGGGTAGCGGAGTGTGACAGGAATCCGTATTATCCCGTCCAGTGGTCCAGCCCCTGTGGGGCTCATCCTGACACAGGCCCTGGTGTCCTCCAGAAACAAGGAGAAAGAAAGGGCCAGGGAAGGCAGAGAGGGCTGATGACATAAGTCTAATGTGGGAGGTCTCTTCCGCCCTCTTTCCCTCCACTGTGCTCTCTGTCTCAGAAACTAGTACCTTCTACCACCCAGGCCCACGAGCCTAAGCCCTAAGACCAACAAAAGACTCTCCCCAAGTCTCACCCAATTGCCCACCAACTTCATTTGGTTTCTTATGTATTTCTTAACTCTGCTCACTTCTTTCCATCCCCATGTATCAGCCAATTATTGCTTCAGCAATGCTGTATAACAAAGAGCCACAAGACTTCAATTACCTACACCACTACCCATTTTTACCCCATGGCTTGAAGCCCTGCTGACCTCACCTGGGCTTGCTCATGAGTCTGCAAGCTGGCAGGGCAGCTCTGCTCCACATGGCACTGATGCTCCTGGGACCAGTGGGCCAGCTGGCCATGTCCTTCTCATGGCAATGGCAGAGGTGGAAGAAGGCCAGGGGGAGCATGTGAGGCCTCCAAAGGGCAAGTCTCCAAGCTGGTATTCAGTCCCTTCTGCCCCATCCCATTGATCAAAATAAGTAACAAGCCCAAGCCCAAAGTCCAGGGGTAGGAAAGTACCCTCCACCCATGATGAGACCATGGCCAGAGTACAGAGGTGAGGAGGGGAAAGTTTTGGGGCTAATAATACTACCTGCCACCCCCAGCTTCTGCTTTAGTCCCGATCTTCCCACTGGAGTCCCCACCTCAGTCTCACCCATGAGAGTCTGGTCTCCACAGAGTAGTTTGCTCCTTCTAAAAAGCAAGCCTGCATATGTCACTTTCAGTTTAAAATCCTTCCTTGGTTACCCATTTGCTTGGGATAAAGTCCAAACCTCTTGACGTACTAGGTCCTTTAACTGTCCAGCCCCAGCCTCCATCTCACCCACACCGAAACCCCCCACCCTTCTCCATGCCTCTGTGCCTTTGTATGTACTGTTCCAGCGGCATAAAATACGTTTCCAGATTGTCTGCTGGGCTCACTCCTACTCATCATTTAAGATGTAGCTCAAACCTTACCTTGTATACAAGACCTTCACTGACTCTCAACATCAACACCTGCTCTCCCCCAGCAGGGAGACTTCAGATTTTTTCTGTGCCAATCTTCAGGCTGGGTCAGTATTTCCTTGCATTTCCCGTGAAGAAGCTCCTCACTAAAGCTTTGGTGGGCAGTGGCGGTTTCACTGGAGGTTTCCTGTGGAGGATGGTGAAGCAGCCCGTCACCTAGCTATAACTGGATAAATCCCAATTAGTCTTATCTCTTCTCCCCAGTCTCTCTTCTGTGTGTGCGTGTGTGTAGGGGGCTCTTCTCCTTGATCCACCCCCACCTCCACCCATCAGCCCTGCTGCCTCCGTGTAATGCACTCACTCCTTTCTCTGGCATAAAACATGACAGACCCATCTAAGATTCTTTCCAACCAAGCCAGTTTGTCCCGAAAAAGAGCACCTAGGACCAACTGCTGAGAAGCCAGTGTCCTCTGTGCCTCGGGCTCCCTAGGCCGGGCGCCTTGGGTCTCTCTTTGGCCTGGGCACTCCCTGAGGCTGCGACGGGCGTGAGCACCACCCCTCGGAGCCCGGCCCCCGGCCTGCGCACAAAGTGGGGCTAAGTGCGTGACCATCCAGGGCCCAGGCTCTTCTCCCTGCCTCCTACCCTGGAGGGAGCCGGCTGTCAAGCACCAGGACAAAAATCCCTCCTTTCATTTTGCCAGAGGCTCCGAATGGTCCTGTGGAGGGAGCCACCTAGGGTGGAAAAAATCTTAGGCTTTAACAGTAAGTTTTTAAAAAGTCTGGCTCAGAATGGTGTGAGCAGCCCAAATGCACGCACACATTCACACACCCTGAGGCGTTCCACCAGAATGCCAACAGTGGCTGTGTGAGGGAGGTGTGAGTATGCGTTTTCTTCTTTTCTCTATTTTTCAGTTACAAAACTTTCTGTTACTTTATAATGGAAACATTTTTAAACCTAGTGGTAACACATTTCAAGGATCCATGCAGTTTGTAACTCCATTTAAATGCCTCGCTGTGTTTCCAACATTAATTCATTGAGAAAAACATTCATCCAGACACCAAAAATTCAGAATTTACCATCACTCAGACTGGGTTCGTCTACATTCATTCGTTCATTCCTTATTCATTCCTTCAACAAGCATTTACTGAGTCCTCACTAGGTGCCAAGGGCCGTTCCAGGGACACGATGAGCAGGGACAGGCAGGGAAGGGGCAGCCAGAACTCATGGCTGTGCTCTCCCCAGTTCAATTTCACAAACATTTGCTCACACCAGGCCCTGCCCTGCCTCACACGGTCCAGCAAGGAAGAAGACGGGCATCTCCAGAAATAGTCAAAAGCTTACTAGCATAATGTATGCTCACTGTAAATTCAAACCATTTCATATGAAGGCAAAGACCCACCTCCCAGAGATAAGCAGGAGGAACAGTGTGTCCTCCTAGACTTCTTTCCGTGAACACAGAAAGGCACATTTCTTTGAAGAGATACACACATTCCTAAACATCTACATGCATACCTCTATAAACGGTGCGGTTTAATTTTTGTTTTCACCAAAAGTGGATTTTAGAATGCATTTAGTTCTGCAACTTTAACACCTATTGCTCTGAAGCAAAGCTCACGCATGTGCAATAGAGCTGACATGTGGCCACAGAGGACAAGCGACCGATGTCTGAAAGAGGTGGCCAGTAAGCAATGGACAAGGGGTGCCAAATGCTGCGCTGCGACCTCGTGCGCAGTCTCTCACCTTCACAGGGTCCTGAGAGGCCTGTCCTAGGGTGAAGCCCAAGCTCCCTGCGCTGTCCTCCCACCCCACGAAGGCTTGAACTGGCTGCAGAACAGGGGAGAATTCAGCTGGGCAGAAAGGTGGGAGAAAGCGAGGCAGGGGAAGAGACGCCCGAGGGAGAGCCTAGAGGTGGGAGGCGAGGCTGCCCCCTCTGCTGCCATTCGATGGCTGAGCAGATGAACCCACACCCCTCTTGATTCACGGCCCCTCTGTCTGTCCCACTTTCCTTCCGAAGGCCACCTGTTTGTTGGAGCCCCAGGCAGCAGGCCCAAACCTGCTTCCCCAGTTCCTCCAGCCTCAGGAGCAAGGGCGTGGCCCTGTCAGCCTGCATTGCAGAAATGGTTATTGGGACCCAGTTCATCATCAAAGCAAATGCTGTACTTAAACACTAAGGAGAGTTGCATTTTTAAAACTTGCATTGCTCACTTAAGTGAGGGGAAGTTAGTTCATGAAAATGTGAGGGAAAAGTAATGCTCTTTTTTTGGCATAGGGTGGTGTTTGGAGGGCCCTCGCTGTCCTCAGTCCCCTTAAACACATGGCCAGGTAGGTAAGGCACGTCCTCTCTTTGACAGCGGGTCTCATAAAATGAGAACCCTTTAAACATGGGAATTTACCTAATGCTAATCCGGGATAATTTTTAAAAAACCCAACCAAAATTCCCCACAGAAATTCAGAAGGAACCGTGGCTGGTCTGCATAAACACAGTGGGTGCATTTCTGCATCTAATTCTGGTTGCACTCCTGAAATGACTGGCCCAGGGGCTTCTTCGGGTAGCAGGGAGCAGAGCCCCTTCTGAAGCCCTACTGGCCCAGCTGCTGGTCTCTTTCCTGGCTTGGTCCACCTTGATCGTCTGCCCACATTTCCTTCCTTCGAGACTCCCAACTCTACTCCCGTCTCTGGGACTAAGTGCTACCCTCTGTAAATTGGGGTGAGGGTGGGGGGAACAACAAAAGCTATTACAAAATAAAATAAAACAAGGAGGGGAATCTCTAAGAATTTTTCCCACTCTGATTTTACAAAAAAAACGAGCCAATGGGAAACAGATTAGCTAATAACCACAGAAGCTGCCTGGGTTCAAGGCCTCAGCCCAGGACTTGTCCTGGGAACCACTAATCCCATCCCAGGATGCTGTGTCTACCTTCTTTGGACCCCAAAGTTGTGACCTTCAGGTAGCCCACCCCTTCCCAACACACACACACACACACACAGACACACAGAGTCTTTAGCTTTCATTTGTGCCTTGACTTACCCATCTGTATCCCAAAGTACCATGACTAGGGACGTCGACTGCATCATCGGCACCCTTGAGCCCACCACCATCCCGCCTGCTTTCCCTGGCACTCCTAGCCACATGGCCCCTGACCCCACTTTGAGGTCTTCCACAGCACGGGATGCCCTTGACAAGAAGCTCTAGGTTCGTTCCTGGAGTCAACAGAGCCAAAAACTCCATCTCCAGTCAGGTGGGCCTCACGGGGTTAACGGCCTCCCACCTCCCACTGTGCTCTCTCCACCTTCTCCATGTGAACACACCTCCCTGTCCTGACCCTGAGCCTCTGAACAAGCTGACCCCAGGTCTGAGGCGCTCTCTCCCCCATTCATTCTGTCCTTGCCTTTGAGCCTTAGTTCAAGAGCCACCTCCCCGGGCGAAAGCATCCCCTGGTGCCACAGATCCCTGCCCCATGCCCTCCCAGTTCCACAGATCCTGCACCAGCCTCAGCTGTGTGTATATATCATATACTTCCAGCCTCTTTACATGGCATTTTAAACAACTTTTAAAAACTGAGGTGTAACCTGTATACAGTGAAGTGTACAGCTTGGTAAATTTTCCCTATCTACACATCCCTCTATGGATTTCAGGCACAGATGAGTAGGTCGAGGCACAGACTGGAATGCTAGACTCTCTGGGTCTGTAAGCTCGCGTGTTGGTGGGGAAGGGGGACTACCTGTAGGTACTGCAGACTTTGAGGGTCAAAGAAGGTAGATACATGCCCAGCACCCTGGGATGGGGTCGGTAGGTCCCAAGGACAAGTTTTTGGTCCCCTAGATTAAGAAGTAGAACATTTCCAGCACTCTGGAAGTACTCTTTTGTACTTCTTTCTGGTCACTACCCCCCAGGAATAACAGCCATCCTGACTTCTAACACCATAGATGAGTTTTGCCTGATTTGAACTTTACATCAGTGGAATCTTTAGCCATCCTCCTGCTGAAGGACATTTTCAATGCATTTTTGCATAGGTGAGAGATCAGGCTGAATGTGCAACTTTAAAAATCTTGGTAACTTGATGGCTTCTTCATGCTGTATTGAATTGATTGCCATCGTTTATTTCTCCATTTTCCTATTGCCGAACATTCCCAAACCCATAATTATAAAGAATACTCTATGAACATATTAGTAGATAATTGCTTAAGGGCACCCTTGGTTAACTTTTAAGGTCAAGTCCTAGAAGTGCAGAGACTAGGCCAAAGGAATAACTCTGGTTAAGGCTCTTCACACACATGTCCAATGAGCTGAAACGGGACTCTTCCTTAGAGGCTGCACAAAAGCACAGGGAAATGATCCTTGGTGTCACCTGGCTTGGGTGCATCCCCCTTGGTTCCTTCCAAGGCTGAGTTGTATTGTGGTGTGAAGACCTTGCTGTGTCTCAGCCTCACCCCTGATCCCCTTTCTTCCCTGTCTTTCATCCCATCACTGTCGACAGCTGTCGCTCTAAATAGAGATTTGCATCCTTGTGTGCACATTAAAATTACCCAAGAGCCTAAAAAAAATATCCTGGCTCCTGACTACCAACCCAACAGCTTCTGATGGAATTGGTCTGAGGGTGCAGCCTGGAGTGGGGGATTCAGAGCTCCCCAGGTGGTTCTAATGTTTCGCCAAGGTGAGGCCCTCCAGCCTCTGTCTCTCAACTCCCCTGCCTTTTGCAAAGTAAGAGACAGGGCACAGAGGCTGTTTAATTACCATCTTCCAAAGTTAATTAAACCACCATATTCTAAAGCCCTGTATTTTAAGACCCCTAAACAAGTTCATTTTAAAGCTTGTGGTAATTTGGCTCTTTTGTTAAAATTAAGTCCTTAAAGTAAAAATGAAAAGACAAATGGAAAACCACTGGGCATAGAAAATCCACCCTGGGTTTAATAGAGTCTCTTAAGTCGTGAACTGGAGTAAGATTCTCACTGCTCAATGTGGGGGTGGGGGGTGGGGGTGGGTTGGGGACTCGCTATACATCGTGGTCCTTGAGGCTTACGTTCTTTGCAAGCTTTTTAAAGAAGAGGATAAAAGCTAATTTTCACGAGAGCCCTGCTTCTGTGGTGAGGTGATTAGGAACCTGTTAAGTTTGGGCTCTTCCAGGTTTAGTGCCCAACTCTCAAATGTTTGAAACACAGCCTTAAAATATTCTACCCATGGGTGAATCTACATACAGGTTGAGCTAAAGAAGTCAGAGATGAAAGAGTAGATATTGGATGATTCCAGGTACATGAAGTTGAAGAACAGGTGACATGAATCTACAGTGATAGAAATCAGTAAACGGTGGCCTCTGGTGTGTGTGCTTTCTGGGGAAGAATCAGATCCTGCATGAACACTTCCCGAGGCCTTGGTGATGGCGAGGGTGGGGGGTGGGTGGGGGTGGGGGTGCGGCGAGGTACTGTGACTCAGCCACTTCTGGGGACCAGGCCTATATCAAACCAGGGCTTCCACAAGTGGCCCGGCCCTCTCGGCGGCAGGGTGAGTCACAGCCCCAAGCCCTGCCCCTGCCCAGTCTGGCCACTGCCTGTTCTCTCCTACCCATGGACCCGACCCAGCAAGATCGCCACCCTGTGCTCTTTTGCTCCTTGCGCCTTGCCATATGCGGTCCCTCTACCTGACACTGTCTTCTCAATCCTGTTCATCCTTCAAACCTCGGCAGGGAAGCTGTTCCTCTGCCTCCAGGGATGGCCTTAATCACTCCCTTCTCTCTTCACTGCTTGCACACGTGCCTGTTTTTGCGGTTAGGCTACTACGGTCTCCTTGGGGGCAGTACTGCCTCTGGATCTACAATGGCTGGCACAGTGCCGGGCACAGAGTAGGGGTTTAAAAACGGCTCCTGTAATTGACTTATGTTGGTTTAGGAAGGGAAATGGAGAGCTATAGTCCAGATGTCCACCATCATAACCACTCATTTATTCATATCAATATTGGAAACAAGATAGAGAAGAGCGTGATTCAAGTGACTCTTTGTGAAAGCCCCTACTTGATTGTTTGGGATCTGCAGGAACAGGAACGGGCTGCCCCCTGCTCCACAGAGGAGCCATGCTGGAGGAATGGCGGTGGGGAGGGGGAGAGGACAGAAAGCGTGGTAGAGGGAGTAGCAAAGGACGGTGGGAAGTTATCTCTGTGTAATGTAACACCACCCTCTAGCCTCCAAATCTTCAATGAACCTCGCCAAACTCATGAAATACTTCATAGGAGTGTACTTGTATGCGTGAGTGTGTGGGTGTGTGTGAGCGTGCGGATGTCTGAGTGTGAATGAGTATGTGCATATATACGTGCATGTGTGTGCATGTGTATGTGTGCTAGTGTATTGTGTTCAAATGTGTGTGTGCACATGTGAGTTGTATATGTGTGTGCAAGTGTTTGTGTGTGGACTGAGAAAGGTTGTGTGGTTCAGGAGTGAGACAGAGGCAGCATGCGGGGATCATGAGGAAATAAGCCTTGACATTTCTCAGAAATCAAAAAGGGGCTTTTAGATCAGCACAGACCGTGGAGTTGGAGCCGAATCTCTGAGGGCCAGTAACCACAGCTGAGATCTGGGTGACACGTTTGCAGGGATCGTAGCCAAGGGCCAGTCTTGGTTGACAGGCAGTGCCTGCTTGGAACACCATGTTGTGAAGCCTTCCAAGACTCCAGGGAAAGAGGATCACGGCTGCTTAGCAATGTCTGCCAGGCTGTGACTGCATGTCAGCTCTTGCCATCCCTGGGCGCCAATGGGTGTGAAGCAAAGTGGTTGGCTTTTGGGATATGAAGATGAACCCAACACAGTAGCTGCCCTCAAGGAGCTCCCAGTTTTCTGGGGGAAGACTGATAATGTAAATAGGTAATTTAAAAACAGAAGACACAGGCTAGGATGAGGAAGTACATCCTACATAGTACATTAAGTACTAGTACTTAGTACATTAAGCGATCTTAATGGTGCCTGGGGCTTGTTCCTGAATGGGTGGGGGTGTCTGGAGGGTCAAACACAAAGGGGAGGGCCAGGAGGTGAGCAGGACAGGAAATCGGAAGCTGACTGCGGAGGGCACTGAGTACTGTTCCTGGGATGGTGGTCCCAACCCGGTCACAAAGGAGGCCCCGGCTCTTGGTCCAGCAGGCCCTTGGGAGGGCAGACCCCTGCAGGTGGTGCACAGGCATCTTGGGCCCCCCTCCTAGGTGGAGGGAGGCCTTCTCTGCTCCTGTTCTGTTGGGTTTGGAGCTGGCAGCGCCAGCGCAGTGTGTGGGAACCGGCGCCCTGTCGCGATCCCTGGGTGTTGTGTATGTTTGAGCTGCTGCAGGTGTGGGACAAAAGCCCACAGATAATTTGCATTTGATGGAGAATACATTTTCAGTTTCCTCCTCTTACAAATAGCAAATTTCACTTTCACGCTCCTCTTTCCCCTTCACCACCACATCGGTTTCCCCACAACATCTCAAGAGACTGTTGTCACAGAGAAACCCCAGGTTTCCTCTGTGGTGTTTTTGTACCGTCCCCTCACCAGTCTTTAGGGTTCCGTGGGGCTCAAACCTCAGTCACTGAAGTCTTCTGCTTCATGCCTCTTCCAAATCCCTCCCTTACCCCTGGTTTCCTACCCCATGGATAGAGCCCTCACAGGGACCCAGGGGCCTGGGTGCCAGTCCTGCTCTGCCCCTAACTCAGCATGGGACACCCGGCCCTCTCAGGGCCTCAGTTTCCCCATATCTAGCAAGAGGGTTCTAGCTTTGATAATCTCTGAAGGTCTCCAAGGTGATCTTGACAGTTTCTTTGTTCTGTGAATCCTGAAGACAATGTTTTCTGGCACACACTGGGGACTTGGCACCTGGTGGTCCAGGAACTTGAGGTCTTTCTGGCATCTCCTCCTGTTCCCTTGACCTGCTGTTCCTCCCCCATCCCTTCCCCATTTTCTCCCATCCTCAGGTCTGATTCCTTCATTTCAGTGGGGAGGGCACCAAGCCCTAGGCCTGGCTCTGCCTCTTTTTTTTTTAAAGATTTATTTTTATTTATTCCCCCC